>CAUYSK010077443.1:0-58176 GCA_963575035.1 Avahi laniger | reverse complement strand
TCTCTGCCTTTATCAGCCATTATTGACATTAGTGTGACTTTATCCACAATTACACAGTTCCAATTTGTATTTAAAGTTCTCCACAAAGATCATATTCGGTTATTAAATATGAAATGTCTGATTTCCTTAAGTACTAAGTTTGAAAGTTGATATCTCTGACATTTCACTTTGACACTCTTTTTTTTTTTTATTGTGAAGGTACATCCTCATTCTTTCAAATGCACATTTTGGCTTGTGATTATATTTCACTTTTTTCAGAGCAATGTTTGTGAAACCATGGATAAGTCAAAAATTCGTGGTTTTTTTTTTTTTTTTTTTTTTTTGAGACAGAGTCTCATTCTGTGACCCAGGCTAGAGTGAGCGCCGTGGCATTAGCCTAGCTCACAGCAACCTCAAACTCCTGGGCTCTAGCGATCCTACTGTCTCACCCTCCCAAGTAGCTGGGACTACAGGCATGCGCCACCATGCCTGGCTAATTTTTTCTGTATATATTTTTAGTTGTCCAGATAATTTCTTTCTATTTTTTTTTAGTAGAGATGGGGTCTCACTCTTGCTCAGGCTGGTCTCGAACTCCTGAGCTCAAACAATCCGCCTGCCTCGGCCTCCCAGAGTGCTAGGATTACAGGCGTGAGCCACCACGCCTGGCCCGTTATTTTTTAATTTGAGTTCTGTCGTGGAACCAGCACAGACAGCTTGAAATATCAACAAAGTGTTTGGGAAGGATGTGGCTGATTAACACACAGTATGTCCATGGTTTAAGAAGTTCCATTTTGCTTATTTTAATCTTGAAAATGAGCCTTGTAAGAGACCTGAGACCAAGGATAATGATGAGCTGAAAGCTGCTGTGGAAGTGAATCCATCTCAACCTATGCGTGAATTAGCAGCAAGGTTTGATGTTACTATTCCAACAGTATTGGACTATTTGAAACAAAGCAGCAAGGTAAAGAACCTGGATAGATGGGTACCACATGAATTAAATGAGTGTCAGAAGAGAAATCCTCTCAAAGCTTGCCTTTCTTTGCTGTCACGACATAAAGGTAAACCATTTCTAAACCATATTGTTATGTGTGATGAAAAATGGATTCTTGTTGACAATAACAAGAATTCAGCACAATGATTGGATAAATATGAAGTGCCAAAGCACAGTCCAAATGGAATATTCATCAAAAAAAAAGTTAATGGTGTCTGTCTGTTGGTCCAACACTGGTATTCTGCACTACGGCTTCATGAAACCTGGTCAATTGATTACAACAGATGTCTACTGCAATCAACTGGATGAAATGATGAGGATGTTTGTGATTAAGCAGCTGAGACTGGTCAATAGAGACAGGTCAATCCTCTTGCAAGAAAACATTTGACCACATATACCAAAAACAACGCTGCTCAAAGTACATAAGCTGGACTTGGAAACTCTCTGTCACCTACTGTATTCACCAGACCTTGCACCAACTGACTACCACTTCTTCTAGGCTTTGGACCACATCTTGCAAGGAAAAATATTCATTTCTCAACAAGCTGTGGAAAATGCTTTTAGTGATTTCATCGCCACTTGCTCTCCCGGTTTCTTCGTTGCTGGCATAAGCAAGCTACTGTTAAGGTGGCAAAACTGTGTAAATAGTTCAGGCACATACTATGATTAATTGTACTGCTTTTTGTTTGAGATATAATAAACTCAACTTTTGATTCGAAATTGAATATTTCATATTCAATGACCTAATAATTACATATTCTGCGTCCAACTCTAACCTCTCCCCTATGTTCTCATCTGGATATTGCATTAAACTATCTTGTCATTTGTTCAAATGCTACGTTAAAAACCAAACTCACTATCTTCCATTTTCCCTCTAAAACCAACTTCCACTCATAAATGCATTTCTGAGAGAGCTTCCATCATTGGCACCTCGTGACTCAGAAGTGTAGTCATTTTTTATCTTAACTTCATTCTTGATCTTGTCTTCAAACAATCTCCAAGTATTGGCAATTCTTTCTTTGTGGTGGTCCTTCCTTTCCTCTCCTCTGGGGAGGAATTCCATTCAGGCTTGTACCACCTGATTTCTCAAAGAGCTCCTATCTGCTCTTCCTGTGGGCTGGGCCTATAAGGAACAAGTCCAGACTTGTCCAACATCCGTCAAAAATCACACCTCCACCACCCTCTCCAAACTCTTCTCCTTAGAGAGTCAGACATATTTAATGGCTTAAACAACAGCCACTGTTGTTTGGATTAGGGCCGCCTACTCCACCAGTCATGGTTTAACTCCATTACTCATTACACCCATAGATCTGCCTTCTTTTCCATGATAAGATGAGGTGGCCTTGTAGTCAGGCACATTTTTTGTCAGCCTCCTCAAGCTCCATAAGAAGTTACCACTCCATCCATGAGCTTTTCAGATGGTTATAGCACATGAGTCCATCTTGACTGACCTCACAGAACAGCTGCCTCCTGGCTGCTTTCCAGTCGTATCACCTCAAACTCGTGGCTTTTCCATAGACTTAGCAAGATCTCAGCCCCTAGAAATGATATACTGTCATCTCTTTTGTTATTATAGCTTATTGCCATTTATAACAAAAGATTTGTCTGTAACGTAATGTGTTTGATTTCTGGTTATGAAATCAATACATTTTGTAGAAATGTGGAAAATATAAAAAGGCAAAAAAACCACACTGTTTTAAGTCACTTAAAACATTTTCAATTTTTTCTCTTCTCTCTCACAATATCCTTACATCCTTTACTACATCTTACCTATTTTCCAATGTCATTAAACTATATATATAGTCTTCTGGTACATAAAATACACTATAATTTAATATATTGCCTAATTTATTTTAGCTGTTTCTAAAATTTTGCCATTAGCAATAATCCATGATGAATATTCTTACAAAGAACTTTTTGCACACAATTCTGAGATACCTATTTCACCACAGCATTACCAGCACTGGAAATGATATCCACTTTCCAAATATCGTAACAGGTGTTTGACTAACAAAAAAGGTGGAAACTTTCATATTTATTGACAAGTTGTATTTCTTTCCTGAATCATAATATTACATAAGTCTCCTTTTTAATATGAGTATTTCTTTCTTATTAACATATAGGGGGCCCTTACAGATTAAAGATATCAATTCTTTATAACATGTTTTGCAACATTTTTAGAAGTTGTCATGTATCTTTTAGTGTTTGTTATATGTTTTGACATGGAATATCTAAACTTCAAGATCCTCATGGGATCTAGCAATTGAGAGGTCATCTATGACTTTTACAAAAATAACTTCAGTGGAGAGGTTGGAATGTAATTCAAGTTGTCAGAGCTGAAATGTGAATGAAAGGTAAGGAATTAAAAATCTGACATTGAAGTAAAGGGAGAAAAGAAAATGAAGGATATTTAGAGAGGAAAAAAACAAAGTCTAATGAAATGAATTGGTGTTGTATATTTGTTAGTTTGCATTTTAGGATGTGGCAAGAAGATAAAAGGATTAACTGATGGAACAAGATTCCAGAAGAATGAGAAGTTTGTAAGACTGAAAATTCAGGTAGAGAGAAATAGACTTGGGAAGAACAAGAGAGTTTCTTTCCTAAGAATTATAGGTGCCTGAACACACAGATATGTGGAGATTGTGGGGAGACAAATGAACAGGACAAATTACTATTTTCTTCTCCAGGATTCTGTTCTTTTTTGCTTGGTGAGACTTGAATAAAAAGAAAAATGGCCTTAGAAATGACAAACCAATACTTGCCATTTGAGTAGCATAAGAAATACTTTTCCTTTGGAGACATGAACAGAGTTTGGTTTTTATAAACGTTTTCAAAAACATACAGGCTTTTGCCTCTAAGATAAAGATTCAAAATTAGTTGAAAAAGGCATTCTAAATATGTCTAAGGAGATAATGGGGAAAAGGCAAAACTGATTAAAGCAGGGATTTGAAAGAAAATTTTTTTAAAATTATTATTTTAAAAGAGTATAATGAGTAGAAAATCATGCCTAATATCTTTTCATTAATATTTTCTACAGAAAAAGTGATTATGATCACAACATATAAATTTTCATTTTACAACAGGTGACAGTATCTCCTAAAAAAAAATGACTAAGAGAAAAAAATGTCACCCTGAGTACCAGATCAGAATAAAACTGGTCCTTTAAGTAACAGCAGCAGCAAACTGTATTTGGCTGTAACAAATTACCACAAACGTAATGGCTTAAAACAACACAAATTCATTACCTTACATTTCTAGAGATTGGAAGTCCAAAATGGTTTCTCATAAGACTAAAATCAAAGTGTCAGCAAGAAGGTGTTCTTTCTGGAGGCTTTTGTGGGAAAATCCATTTCGATGCCCTTTTCTGTGTCTAGTTGCTTCTTGAATCCCCTGGTTTGTGGTCCCCTCCCTCATCTAGGCCAGAACTGTAGCATCTTCAGATCTCTCTCTCTCATGCACTCTCCCGACTCCATCTTTCATTTGTAAGGACCCTCGTGATTACACTGGGTTCTCCTGGATAATCCGGGATAATCTCCCCATCTTGAGATCCTTAATTTAATCATATCTGCAAAGCCATATTTGCCAAGTAAGTAACATACTCACAGGTTACAGGGATTGGGACATGGGCATCTTGTGGGTCATGATTCTGCCTATGCCAGCAGTCTATGTAGTGTCATAGGTAACTATTAATAAAAGGCTTGTTGAAATCCCTTATTTGGTGATAAACTATACAGTTCCTCAGATTTAAAAACAAAAGCAAAATCAAAAAAAACACAATAACAACAACAACAACAAAACCTGTACACTTGATGTATAATTTACATGCTGAACTTTTTTTTTAAATCCACAGGTGCCTAACATGATGAGATGAAGAGGAGCAAAAGCAAACAGAGCCCTCTCTGTAGCACAATTGAGTTTGAAGCCCCTGAGCGAAAGCCCTAAGCAGAGTACAAATCTAAAGATGTGATCAGACCTGAACTTTGAAAGAGCCAAACCAACCTTGTCTCATTATCATCTCCTAATAAATTTGAGGCCTCAATATCTCTGTTTTGTCTATAGCCCACTTCCTGATGGCTTTTACCTCTTCCCAACTTACCTTTGGTGTTTACCGTCTTGCCCCGCCACTGTCTGCCATCTTGAACTTGCCCCTCTGTGCAGATGTCTGACATGGGCTCTCCACCTTGGTTCCCTGCTTGATTGGGAGTTTCTCTTAGGCCTCAGGAGTTTGCCTACTTCTGACCTGCTCTGGATACTGAGCTGCTGAAGCCCTTCCCTGGTGTTTGTCCACCTGCCCAACATTCCTTCCAGGTTTACCCTGGCAGCTTGGGATGGAATCAGTCAGAAAGTCTTCTCAGTTCTGACTGTGACTTTTACTTGAAAATTGGGTCCCATTCTGCTTATGACAGTAGCCAGTTCAGGAGAATTCCAGATACAGGACAAACTTCAACTAATCATTTTGACCAAAAGATCCTAGGAATTCTTTCAGTAGCATTTTCTTTAGTTTAGTTCCCCGGCCCTGATTATTGCCTATTGTATGTGTAGCACTGTACCAAATAGAACCTGTTGTTGCAAGTGTAGAAGTGGTAGAGTAGCCCAAGTGATGATTCCTTAGGAAGTCAGAATAAAGCATGCTGTTAAATATCTTACCCATTATGTATGAGGGCTCTTGCTATTCTTCTTTATTACCATAATTTTTATCTTCTTTTATTGTTTAAAATCTTAATAGATTTAGGGAGTGAAAATAATTCTTTATTTTTTTTAAAATTTTTTAATGTTTTAGAGACAGGGTCTCTCTCTGTTACCCAGGCTGGAGTGCAGTGGCACAATCAGTTCACGGCAGCCTTGAACTCCTGGGTATGTGCAATCCTCCCATCTCAGCCTCCCGGGTAGCTGGGACTACAGGCATGTCCCTTTATACCCAGATCTTGCTATTCTACCACGAGAGGTTCTTCCTTGAGTCCTGGCCTTTTCCTCTTCTAAGTAGTCCTAGAATACCACAACAGAGGGGTACCCAGAAGCTGAGGACAGACCATGCAGGAAAGCCACCTAGATTAGGACAAAGGGAAAGATATAAAAACACATATAAAAAGAGTCAAAATCTAGAGAAGAGAGCCTAGAATCAAAGTTCAAAAGTAAAGTTTACCAATTTGTCAAATCTGGATGAATGCAAGAATGAAAATAGGATTCAGAACAGCAATAATAATAACAACTAAAATTCATGAGTTCTTTATCAGGTATTGGGCTAAATATTTTACATGCATTATTTCAAGAAATCTCCTTGAACATAAAGAATCTAGAGTGTTAATATTATCCCTATTTTACAGGTGAGAAAGCTGAGGCACAGACAGATTTAAGATGCAGAGCTAGTAGGTACCAAAGCTGAAATTTGGAATGAGGATTCAAAGTCAGTTCTGGAAGCCTCAGGAGTGTGAGCTCCTATCTACCACACCACCCTCCCCAGAGGGGACAAAGTACAGAGCAGGGTCGGTAGCATCAGGTGGGAATGGGGGACTGGCTCCATGACTTCCATCATAAATATAGTCTAATTGGGGGATGGTTATATGATGCATGGGTGGGTGGTTCAATATAAAGTGTCAGGGTAATGCTAGTTTATTTGAAAATTCTCTACTAAAATGCAAATACTCAGATGATTATCAAAACTCCAATCAATTATCAGTTAATAGTTTAGGAGGAATGAGACAGTTAATTGGCAGAGTTCTGGTAGGAATAGTAATCAAGATAGACACCTAGATAGTCCAAGAAAGTGTTCCTGGAAAACAAACTAGGATATTTCAGGGAGTGTCCAATCACTGGGCTGAAGGACTCAGATTAGCAGCTATGTTGTATTTGGTTTAATTTGCCACCTCCTCTCATGGGCCTAATTAGATGCTTCTTAAACATGAAGAAAGGAAAGAGGAGTGCCTGAGGGGAGAAAAGCTTGAGAAAATGAGAGTACTTCCATTCAAAGAATAGAATGATTACACCTGGATGGGTTAGGGATGCCATCTTTAGGAAACTCGATGTTGTTACGGACCTTGTAGAAAGCAATGGCTATGAATTCATGGGGAAAGAGTGGGAGCAAATGAGCAAAGTTACAAGAGCAAAACTTAAAGAATTGCAAGGAGCTGGGTGTTAGATCAGCTTTGCCGGAATGAAGAAGTATTGGTCAAAAGCTCCAGGAGGTGTCCATTTCGCCTTTGTGAAATGAAGAAGGCCGGGTTGCAGGTTTAGACTGATCCACTCTAGGTTCTTGATCTGGGGGCTGGTGCATTGATAAGTGAGAGAGAAAGTGAGGCAGAAGGGTAACTTTTAATAAATGCAGGCTGGTGAGTGTTGGCTGCCATTGTTGGCAGCAGGGGAAGTTTGCGTGTGCGTGTCAGGAAGAGGAGATGGCTTGTTTGATCGTGGAATGCTCCATCGATGGTGGCATGCGTCCTGATAGAGATCAGGGTCTCAAGCTCCATTCTCTGAGCACAAAGGACTGGCTCCCTTATCTGAGTTCCATCCACACGACCACAGGGTCTGTCCTGCCAGATGGAGTACATTTTTCACATAATGCACTTGGCAGTAAAAGAAAAATCTATTTTAAGCTGACTGTTCATTTTTCACAACATGCATTACAAAAGCACTGGTATAGCCCAATTTATTTATAAGTTGACTTAAAACATTTTAAAACACAATGAAGCTATTCGGCTAAATGCTGACTCCTGGGATTTGAGTTCCTGTATGAGAGAGTGAGATTTAGTTGCTTTATACCTATCTTTAAAATGTATAAAACAGGCAGGATTCAGGTTGAAGTATAACAGACTTAGTGGGGTCTTAACCCATGGAATGGAAAGACCACACAACAGAAGGATTGGAACTTATTAGTGGGGATGGATGAACCACTCTGTGGTTTAGGCTGAAAAGCCTGGGATTGCTTTTCAAATGTTTTAAATTTGATAATATATATACACATATATAGGCACACACATATATTAAAAAAGCAAATGTGTTTGCCAAATTTTTCGCCGTCTCCATTCTCTAACCCATATGGATTTTAAATGTTTGTAATCCATATGTCTCTGATGTGTTCACACAAAGCCCTCTGAGGACTGGCTCGTAAAAAATTGCCCTCTGAAGAAATTTCTACAAAAAATCTTTTTTTCTAAAAGTTGCCACATCTTCCTCAAGCTTGTGCCCTAACTCTTTGCCCCAGCTTTTCTCTGAGTAATGTGGAGTAAACAAAAACGGGCAGACTTTGAAATCAAACCTTAATTCACTCCTAATTCTCTACTTTAAGCGGTGTGATTTTGGGCAAGCCACATACCCTCTCTTTTTTCTCATTCAGGAAAGATGGTAAAGAACTGAAGGCTGTCTAGTGGCCCTTGTAGCTCCAGGTCTGAGATGCCAGCACCCCATACCCTGTTCAAAATCAAGGAGTTCCAGGTGTGCTGGCTGGTTTCCTATCTTGCTCCTAACCCAAAGCTTCCTTTTCACAAATGTAGAAAATTCCTAGAAGAACCTAAATAAGTTAGGAGCCTTACATCCTTGTTAAGGGCAACACTTATCTCTGGTTAATGCGAGGAACAATACGGGGAAAGAAGTTTACCCGAGGGTCCAGGAAAGGACACGTGACTTAATCTTCTAACTCCTCCATCCACATCTCAGCCTGTTAAAAATTGAAAACACCAAGGAAGAAATGTCAGAGCAAGGAAGTAGGAAATAAACACCAATCCAATGATGTTCTTTACCTGGCTACATTAAGGAAACCCCCCATAGGGCAGGTGTATACCAGAAATACAGAATTAGAAACTCCCTCTGCTCTGCAGGCTGTCTCAGTACGCATTCCTCCATGTCTTCATGCATGGCTAGGAAAACCAGGTTGCAACACACATTTGGGGCAGACTTGAACCTACAAAAGACAACACCCAAGAGAGGAAAAATGCATAAGAGGAAACAGAAATGGTTAAGGTGTAATGTAATCAACATAAAACACAGGTTGTTGCTGGCATCAGTAGCCACTTGTCCTTTTCTGCTGTCTTCTCCAATTGCTCTCCAGCCAGCAGCCATATGGGAGGTTGGGGGATCAGAGGAGGGAAGGGAGAGAACATATAACCAGAGTCTCCAGCAGAGGCCTTGTCACTAGGCTCTGTAAAGCCTAGAGCTGCAGCAATTGTTTTGTCCATCTTGTGGGTTTAACTGAGTGTAAAATGGCAAGAAAACAAATACAAGGGCTTATAGAAAAGAGGTTCTGAATCTGACCTCCTAGTGGCTTTTGTTTCCCAAGGAAGCCTTAAGGAAGAGGGATGAGGCAGGGTGATGGCCAGGAAGAAAGTTCTTGGGGGCCCTGGGTCCCCTTCCCTATTTTAAACCAAAGAAGTACTGCTTTTATCAACTTTAGGTATTCCCCTAAAATAGTATTTGAAGAAAAAAATGCAGCTAATAATAATGTTTTAAGAAAATGATCTGAGACTTGTGTGGGCTGACAGAAGCAATGCTTCTGAACCCTGGTTCCCCTGGTGGGGACATGCTAGGAAACTACCTTAAACAAATGCTGCTGCTGGCAGCCACAACTGCAGGAAAGGCCACAGCAGGCTCAGAGCAGCCGCAGCAGGAGGCAGGTCCGCCTGCCATCAGCAGTTAGGAGGGCAGTGGCTGCCCCAGCACAATCCACAGGCCAGCCAAGCCTGAGAGGCGGAGTTACAGACGACAACTGCAGTGGAAAGATTCCTGTCTGTCTGCAGAGTCGAGGGTGACCCTCCCAGAGGGTAGGGACCAGAACTCAATTACTCACCACCCTCTGCTTCTATGACTGATTTCTGCCTTCATTTCTGATATTTAATTGATTATAAACTAACCAGAAATCCCAAAGGGGCCCTCAGTCTCTGCTGAGGTAGCTGTTTAGTTGGGGCACAGTCAGAATCTGAGGATTTTGTGGCTGAAATGTATAGCGAATGACCCGGGTCTGGCCGGTTGTGTGACGCATAATAGCATACATTGGATGACTCATAGAAGTCAGGGATGGAAAAGACCTATTAGGTCATTTTTTCCATCTTCCAGCCATTGCAGGTTTAGTCCCTGCCAAGGTAGGATTATATTCAAATATTTAGTCCAGTCTAGTTTGAACTGATTCAAGTAATAGGGCTCCCACAACCTCCCCTGGGATCTTAATTCCACAAGATCATTGATCTCAATCTTCGGAAAATGTTCCTGATGTTCACTTTAAATTTTCCTTTGCTCAATTTCATCCCATTAATCCTACTTATTACCCCTCAGGCCACCCTAAATAATATCCCTTCTCCTTTCATGTTGACATTCCTCCAACACTGGTAGGGAGGAGACAGGGGAATACAAAAATGTCTTCTTGGCTTGGCTCACAGTCTTAAGTATAAAATGAAGAATAGAAATGTTCTGAATAATAGCTTAAAATGTTGGGGAGACTACGTGTATCAGATGAGAAAGGGTTTTCCAGATTGCCTAAGAATAGTTCAGACAATCAATGGCAGGTGTTTCTGAGTTTAACTTTACATTCTAAATATTCTGAGTCAGAGAGTAGCAAAGATGAAATGCCCCATAATCCACCATTCTGCCACCTAAGATGGATAATGGACTATGTCCGCATAGCCTTTGGGGGAGATAATTCTATATAATCCTCTGATTATTTTTCCCTAGAGAGCAGGGATCACTTCAAATAGCACAAAACCACATTAGTTAAACTCACAATGAGTAATGTCCCTTCTTGGGGCCTTGGGCAGACCAGACCTGAGAGCCAGTAAAGTCAGCCAAAGGCAGAGTGTGAGGCCCTGGAGTGGGAGCCGGGGTTTGATATCTTGAATATTCCTCAAAGTGTTTTTGGGGTGCTTCAATATTCCTCAAAGTGTTATTAGAATTCATCTCGGACCGACTGATCTGTGGCCAAAGCCTAGAAACCTGCATTTTTAGCATGCTTACTAACATTTTAAAAGCCTGATGGTCTAAATACCATCTGGGAAAACCTTGAGCTAAACTGGGTTGACTAAGCTAGAGTCCAAAGAGCAAGAATTTGGCTGACAATGGGACAGAAATCAGGAATCAGGGATGAAGTAGGCTCAAGTCTGAGAGCAGAACAAGGTGGGTGAGAAGTTATTGTTAGAAATAAAGGTGTGGTTTCTATGGCCTGTACTCACTGGCTCTCGGAAGTCTGATAGGCAGTGTGGGGATGTGGGGTCAGAATGAAAAGAGAAAATATTAGAGTTTGGGATTACCAAGGAAACCAGGATTTGAGAAGCTGAGACCTAACAAGAAGAGAGACGCAGAGGAATGACACTCTGTGGTTATCCCCTCAAGACATTTGCTGTATCCTTATGCTACTGTGAACTAGTGGCTGAGTAGCTAAACAGAAAAAAAGATGATAAAAGCAGTGTTTTCTAGAGTCATGTGATAAAATGAAAAAAAAAATGTACTTTCAGATTTACCAAGAGAGAGCGGCTTTAACAAATACCCCAGGCTTTCAGCTGAAACTGCTGGAAGGCTATACTCTAGCTTTACAACAATTGCGGCCCAGCCAGCTACAAGTCAGTTCACTCATTGATTGGAATGAAGTGATCTACCACATTTAACACATCCAGCATCTGATCAGAAGTTATTAATAACAGGCATATGAAAACAGTACAAAGAGAAAATCATAAAATAAAAATATATACCCACATGACATAATTTTTAAAGTTATCAAACAGATAAGATTGAAAATTTAATATGAGAACTCAAACCTAGATATATATATATATATATACACATAAATAGATCTTTTAAGAATCAAATACAAATCTTAGCATTAAAAATTCAATAACTAAAATTAAGAACTCAATATACGGGCTTAAAAGCTGATTTGGCTTAGCAGAAGGGGGGGGGAACTGACTGGAAGGTAGATCAGTAGAAAATAAAATATGCAGGCAGAATCAAGAAAACAAAAAGGATAGAAAATACTGAAAAGAGCATACGAAACATATATGACACAGTAAAGAGGTGTAAAAATTTGAATCCCAGAAATAGAAACAAAAGAAAATATTGTCAGGTGTGGGGAGCATATGTCAGGTCCCTGTGTTCCCTGGTTCTTGGTTCCCAGTAACGAAGAATGGTTACTGGTACTGGGTCGATGGAGCACATGAGTAGACCAAACAGATACAAACAAGCAAAGTGCCAAAGTTTATTAAAGCATAGTACATTCCAGAGAAGGAATGGGCCAACACTTACGAGTGGAGGAGATCCTGAGTTTAACAAAATTTTCCCTTTTATATTGATTTCCTGATTTTATGTTAGGTGGGGGGTGGAATATTTATGGTTTTTCTTGGGAAAAGGTGGAGAATTCCTGCAACTGGGAGCCCTCCCCATTTTTAACCTTGTAATGCAATTTCTGGGGGTTGCCATGGGATTTGTAAACTGTCATGGTGCTGGTGAGTGTGATTTTTACTATGTTAATGAGGGTAGGTCACTTGAGGATATTGTCACCTTACTTGTACGCATGTGTCAAAGATCCTGATTTATGGCTTTGATCATATCTTCACTTTGTGGCTTTTCTACCTCTTTCTGGTTGGCCAGAGACCCCTGTTTGTAGACCAACAGTGAAACTGTGAAAAATGTTCAGATGATGTTCAAAAAATGTTCAAATGATGATAATGATAATCATTAGGAAAAGGAAATTAGGATCAGAAGAAAAACCCGGGAGGATAATCAGAAACAAATAATAAAATGATAACAAAAATAATTATATCAATAATTTTTTTAAATATCGGTAAGCTAAACATGCCAGTTAAAAGATAGAGTGTTTTTTTGTTTGTTTGTTTGTTTGTTTGTTTTGAGACAGAGTCTCATCCTGTTGCCCGGGCTAGAGTGCCGTGGCATCAGCCTAGCTCACAGCAACCTCAAACTCCTGCCTCAGCCTCCCGAGGAGGAGCTGGGACTACAGGCGTGCACCACCACGCTTGGCTAATTTTTTCTATTTTTTTTTTAGTTGCCCAGCTAATTTCTTTCTATTTTTAGTAGAGATGGGGGGATCTCACTCTTGCAGAGGCTGGTCTCGAGCTCCTGACCTCAAGCAATACTCCCTCCTTGGCCTCCCAGAGTACTAGGATTACAGGTGTGAGCCACTGTGCCCAGCCAAGATAGAGTGTTAAGAAAAATTTTAAAATATCACAAGGAAACATGATAATTGTAAACATTTACATACTTAAAAATCATCCTCAAAAATTTTAACGGAATTAAAGAAATAGAAAATCCCAGTCACAATATCATAATTGATTGAACAGAAAAAAAAATAATCATGAATATATAGAGGATCTGAATAACACTATTAACCACTTAACCAAATTGCTATTTATAAAACAATACATCCAACAACTTCAAAAATACATATTCTTTTTGATTGTACATAGTAAGTTCACAAAGATAAGCCATATTAGAAAAGAACTGTATAAAAATCTAGGAAAATAAAGACAAAGTAAACCAAAGTAAATAGAAGAAAGTAAATAAAGATAATAGCAGAAATCAATGAAGTACTAAAAAGACAAATAATATTTAAAAAATTAACAAAGACAAAAGTTGTTTCTTTTGAAATATTTTTTAAAAATTATAAATTCCTAGCTAAACATATCAAGAAAAAAGAACACAAATTATTAATATTTGAAATGAAGGAGATCCTATAGATATTAAAAGAATAATAAGAGAATATCATAAACTTTGACAACTTAGGTGAAATTTATTATATGCAAATATATATACAAACTTATTCTATATACAAATTATATATAGCTGTGTGTGTGATAATTATAATATAACGAGAAATATGTATATGGTCTTTGTCCCTGCTTCCTAGCACAGAGCTATAGGGGTGAGAGGTAACATCTTACGTTATTCACAATAAGTCCCTTTCGACCGTACTTGAGTTTATGCCAATGAGGTGATTCCTAGAGGATGGGAACTGGTTGATTATGTGATTAGAGGGTTGGAACATTTAGCTTCACTCCTGACTTCCTGGGAGAGGAGAAGAGCTGGAGATTCACTGAATCACCAATAGCCAATGATTTAATTAATCATGTTTACATGGGGGAACCTCCATAGAAACCCTGAGCAACAGAGTTTGGAGAGCTTCTGGATTGATGAGTGCATCCCAGTGTCAAGAGGGTGGTGCATCTGAGCAAATATGGACATCCCACAGCTCTCTCCCCATATCTTGCCCTGTGCATCTCTTTCATTTGCCTGTTTATGAACTGTATCTTTTATAAGGCAAAGATTTCTTAGATAGAACACAAAATAAACACCAATCATAAAAGAAAAAAATTAAAATTAAAACAAGGTACTGCTGCATACCCACTGTGATAATGACTAAACTTAAAAAGAACTGACAATACCAAATTTGGGCAAAGATGTGAAGAACCTGGAACTTTCAGTGTATTTCCGGGAAGGATAGAAACATGTAAAATAATGCAAACACCTTGAAAACAGTTTGAAGAGTTCTTATAAAGTTAAACATACACCTGTATATGTCCCATCACACTTCGATATTTACCTAAGAGAAATGAAATACATATGTCCACATTAGTATATACTTAGGTATATGAGTGTACAAATCAAAAATTTATTTATAATATTTGAAAACTGGAAACAAATCAGATGTCAAAAGAGCTACTGGATACCATACATTGTGGTATATTCATATAATGAAATAGTGCCCAACGATAAAAAGAAACTATTGATACAGCCATAACATTAATGACTCTGAAAAACATGCTATGAAAAAGAAGATACAAAAGAGAACATACTGAATGATTGTGTTTGTAAAAAATTACAGAATGGGGGGAATCTAATCTAAAATTAAAAGCTAAATAGAATCAATTGTCTGGTGGCAGGGACTGCTAACGTTGACTGAGAAGGAACAAGAGGAAATAGAAATGCTTTGTATCTTGATCGGATTGGTAGTTACACTAGTGTGTAAGTGTCAAACATATCAAACTACAGGTTGAGCATCTGAAATGCTTGGGACCAGAAGTGTTTCAAATTCTGGATTGTTTCAGATTTTGGAATATCTGCATATACCAAATGAGATATTTTGGGGATGAGACCCACGTCTAAACACAAAATTCATTTATGTATCATATACACCTTATGCACATAGCCTGAAGGTAATTTTATACAATATTTTTTATAATTTTGTGCATGAATCCAAGTTTGTGTACATTGATCATAAGAAAGCTAAGGTATTGCTGTCTCAGCCATCCATGTGGACAACCTGTGATTGTGTGGCATCACCATCATTACTGACTAAATTTATATGCTACTGATGAGCAATCATTTTCTTAGACTTATTTACACATGAGTACTTTTACAATAAAAAATATATCATTAATACAGTGAAAAAGTAATGTATTCGGGGTAACTAAGCAACATAGTCGTATCATCAGATTTTTTTCCTAATTCAAGCTGATTTCTCAAATCAGATAGATGTGCTTGCCTTTTTTTCCCCTCATTCTCTCCTACCCTACTAATTACCAAGACTTTATTTACTGTCAAGACCCAGCACTTAAGCCCCAGGCAGTATGCTAGGCACTGGATAAATGTAGTGAACAAAACATACCAAACTCCCTACCTTGGGGAGCTTACCATTAATTGCCAGGAAAGGGAAGTTTCCTTCAGATTATTCAGTCGTAGAAAATAGGAGTATACCTTTTCATTACAATGAAATTTCATTTTCGATGATTTCGTTTTTGTAAGTGTCCTCATGTGGCCATACTTTATGAAGTTCTTCTGCGTTAAACATATAGATTTACCACAATAAGATACTGTTTAAGAATAATTGTTATTGAGGCTCAAAATGAGATCTTAATTGCTTCAATTTTCTCAGTGGGACTGAAACAGGCAGATTTAAAGACACAAAAACGTCAGTGATCACAGTGTGTCCTGCCGCCTTTCTATGTGATCCTATACAAACCACACAGCCTCCCTCTGCTCTTCATTCCAGAAAACCAACTAGATACTCACAGAGATGACATTATTCTACAACAAATTGCCTTCTGATCCTTCTAATGGCTTCTGCATCCTTGAGGTGTCCACACTTGGTATAGCACGGGTCTTATTTGCTAATTTCAGTCAAAGCTCTGTTGTTTCTGATGCTGAAGGGACCCTCTCTCCGTTCTCACTGACATCCTTGTTCCCAGTACCTGACTGCAGTGCCCATTTGCTTTAGAAGGTCCAACCCCTTGGCCCTCTGCTACAGAGTCAGCTCTGCTTGTCCTGTGTCCTCCCTGGAGAACACATCCTTTAGTTAATACCCTGTCATGTTTTCTGCTCCTTGTTGAAAACTTTTAGATCCCTTTTATTCTTTGTGCAGGCCCTGGGGGACCTGCAGCTGGGCATATTTTTCAGAAACTTCTACTCCCAGGGCCATGCCAGCTGTAAATGTCTCTCAGGGGGTGTGCATCTTTTGAAGCTGAATTGCAAGAAGACTCCTGCAAAATGAAGAGTTTCTACCTGGCATAGTCCTTCAAATCCAATGTCAGACGACAAGATGGGATAAAAATAAGAATGTGAATGCTTACGGGAAAATAAACATCCAAGAAGGAAAAAAGTGTATCACGAGGTGATGTTGGATTTTGTCCTTTTCCTCCTCTCTCCCCACCCACCCCACAAAGATGTAGAGCAGAGCTGAATATCTAAAAGTTAACACAGCATGTTGAACAGAACAAAAGAATCCATTCTAAAACACCATTTGGTAATACAGGTTTTTCAGACTCAGTATTTATTTTGAGGCAGTATTATGTTCCAGGAATTATAGTAGGTGGTTTCCCATACATCATCTCTTAGCAATCCCTTGAGGTAGGAATGAACTTCCCCATAGTCAGGGTGAGGAAACTGAGACTCACAGGATTAAAGACTGGCCCAGAGATACCAAATTTAGTAAGTGATAAAATCTGGCCTCAAAGCCTATCTTTCTTTCTGACTCTTAGGGATAATTGCCTCAACCTTCTCTTTTCATCATACTTCAAGATAAGACATTAATAATCTTTCAAGAGACAAAGAGATTTTACAATTAACAGTGTATTATTTTTTAGCCTCTGCTTACAGAATACCAAAATAGTACATGTCTTTGTTGAAGAGGAAACAGGAAACTTAGCAAACTGAAGCGGCAGAATCCTTAAGGTTGGGATCTTATTTATCACATAAATGGAGCTATCAATCCCCTGTGAGTGTCCCCCCTCAAGACTCACCTTCTCTTGTCATCCAATTTCCTGACTCAAAGCCCCACCCTCTGATAGGCCGCAGTTAGGAACCCCCCCCCCCCCGAGTAGTCATTTGTGCCCAAGAGGCCTGATATCCACTGCTCATCTTTTAGCCCTGATCTCTGCAATAAAAGTAAGGACTGTTAGGTGCTTGGATTGGCTTCCAAGGCCCAGGGGAAAATCGGCACCTGTGTGCACAAAACCCTTCTACTGAGAAGGTTCTCCTTAACCTAGGTGTTTGCTGTGGACTGAATGTTTGTGTCCAACCTCCAACCCCCAAATTCATATGTTGAAGCCTAATCCCCAATGTAAGAGGTATTAGGAGCTGGGGTCTTTGGGAGCTGATTAAGTCATGAGGGTTGGGGCCCTCAAGAATGGGATTAGTTCCCTTATAAGAAGAGACATGAGAGAAATGATATCTCTCGCATCTCTCTGCTCTCTGCCATGTGAGGATAAAGGAAGACAGTTACCTGCAAACCAGGAAGTGTGACCTCGCCAGACACCAGATCTGCCAGCACCATAATCTCAGACTCCACAGCCTCTAGAACTGTAAGAAATAAATATTTATTGTTAAGCCTATGGTATATTAGTTATAGCAGCCCAAACTAACTAAGATAAGAATAGCCTGAGTCTACAGAAGTAGTGATTAAACAAGTCAGAGATTTCATAATATTTTTATTTCTCCAAGAACACAATCCTCTTATAATATGTAAGCCAGTATTTATTTTTTGTTTATCTTTCAGACATTTGAATTTCAAGCACATTTTTCAGGAATAACTTGCTTAGAAAACTTTATGGATCACTCCATAAAGAGTGCTACTAGCAAACAATCCATAATAGATGTGCTTCTGAAGACTTTGCTGGAAATCAGATTTAGAGATTGAATCATAGCAATTAAAGCATTAAAGAGTGTATTATTAAGGGAGTCAGTGGTTATTCCATCAATAAAATAAAAACTTGTTTCTTAAAGAAAGAAAATTATGTCCTACCTAATTCACCTTATTTGTAAATACAAGTTTCTTTTATATATTGGACCATCTTAAAGTAAAAATGTCACAGATGGTGGGCTGGTACCAAAAAGAAAATTATACCAAGTTCCTGTGGAAATTCTTTGCCATGGCCCATCATGAGGAAGCGGTGTGGGTGATTTTGACTTGGCTAGCAACACAGAGATAGGAAACATGCCCAAGACCAGAACTGAACATTCATTCACATGGGACAGGAGAAGATACAAGCATAGAATGCACACACTAAGACCTGCGAACATTTTTCACTAACAAGTTTCTGAAAGGATGGGAGTTCGTCCTGAACTGGGTAAGGAGAAAAAGGCCAAGCCAAATTTTTTTCTCTGATGTAAATGTGCAGCTTCCAGGAATTCCAACAGGAGCTATGATTCCAAGGTCAAAATCTACAACTCAGGGGATTTCTGTTCAAGCAGAGCCAGCAAAGAGTGGGTATTTTCTCTGGGGACAAGTTCAATGTCCTAAGTTGTTAGAGATTGGGAAGTAAAGACCCTGGCAAAAGACAAAGCTACAACAAATTTAGTTTAAAGATCTCAGTTGGCTTTATTGGGATTCTAGAATCAGGCAACACTTCATTCCATAAAATAGAATAAGTGTTCCAATGAGTTGAGCAGAGGAGATTGAATTTATAGACCAAAAAAAGGGCTGAAAAAAGCAGAAACAAAGAACGGATTTGTCATTTCAAAGTTACTTTCCTTGTAAGGTAGAGACAGAGTGGCAGAATAATAAAACAATAATTGATTGGTTAATACCTGGTTACTTCAGGTTAAGGATTAAAATGCAGGGAACATCGCTGTCATGTCAACTGAAGATTGCAACTGGCCCGTTTGGGAAATGGCTGCCACCTCTCTCTTCTGATTTTTTGAAAGGTTAGACAACAACTTTTTAATAGTTTTAGTTTGGTGGCAGGGAACTTTAGCATGGGTGACTTTATTTTGATTTTTAGTCTGGTCTGTTGAGGCCTAGTGCAGGAGGTTAGTCCAGAACAATGGCTTCCTGTGATTTTTATTTAACAACAACCGTAGAAAATATTGGGGTTATTAAGACTCAAGAAGACAACTTTCTCAGTTCAAACTTCATCCCATTGTATCATTTGAAATGGATTTGAGATTTTTACATTCCACCCCCTCCCCAACCTGTTGCCGTTTAAACATCCCGGGATTCCAGAAGATTCAGGAATTTCATCCACGAATAAAGATTCTAGTCTCCCTCTTCCCTGGACTGTAACCTAAAAGACAATTCCTCGCTTCATTTCCCAACTGTCCACTTACTACATTCCCTGCAGGATGTTGGCTTCACAAATATGACAGTTAATCACATGGCCCATTCAGTTTGACACCATCATCTGCAAAAGGGTTGCGTTAAGATCCAAATCGGTTGACTGGGATCTGAAACATACTTTCTTACAGGATCTCCCCTTCTATGCCATATATGGCCTGAACCTGAGAAACCAGATCAACTGTGTGAGTGCTATTTCAGCTCAGGTTTTCCTCTTCTCCGGAAAATGCAGAAAAGGGGAGGCACCATTCCCCATTGACCCAAGGCAGGAAATTGTGACTGTCAGTGATAAAGCGAACTCACAGACAATGTCTGAATTGGGATTAATACACACGAATGCATGCTGGGCAAGCATCATCCAAACTCAATAGCTACGATTTATGAAAAGAAAGGGCCATTTGCGGGTGGAGGAGAAGATTGAGGCATCTAGGAATCCAAGCAGTGTTTGAACTTTTCCCTTTAACAAGGATCTGTTTTTCTAAAAACCCAACTCCCTCAAATTAGTTGGGTCATTGTTCCTTGGAAGTTTTATTTCTCTGTGGGGAGAATTTCCAACATGCAGCATGACTTCTTTTCATCCCTAATTGTGATGCCTCCTGCTAATTGAAAGCTAGGCCTTGGGGTTTTCAGAACACTAATTTGTGATGCTAAAACCTTTACCCATCATAAATTATTTCATTGTTCAACAAGGATGTAAAATAATTAATTGGCTATTTGGCAGATAAGTTCAGCATTTTCAGGATCTGTTTTATAAGAAGTTTTATTGATGAAAATGTGTCTAAAGCTTTAGCAATGCACTTGGCTTTAGCATTTGGCAGCAAGGAGACAAAATCTTAAAGCCAAAAGCCTCCCCAGGGCATGAGGCAAAGTACAACTTTGCATCTATATTCCTGCTGTAGGTCATTAGGGGTCTCCTTTTACAGACAATTGGCAAAAGGTTTCAGTGGCTGTTTTATGATCCATTTTGATTTTGTATATGAGCAAATCTCACGTTTCGGCTGTGAGACATACCCATGTTTTACCGCATTGCTCTTAAACGATTTTTCAAGAAGTTGCATTAACTCTTAAAATTGACAAGAATAAATAGAGGCACCATAAATTTTTAAAGTTGAAGTCATAGGCATCACATGCTAACTTACTTATTGTTAGGCTGTTGGGAATGGGGGTGTTTGAGGTATGTTTTTCTAAGACAGAGAAAAAAATAAATGCTCAAATTCATCATCAGCAAATATACCTGGTTGTCACTGAAGCTATGAATTTTAGGAAATTAAACTGGATCTCTATGACACCAACACAACCAGCCCACTCCAGCAAATCTCTCAGAAGGAAATCCCTGTAACAGATTGTTTAGTCATGGATAGACGTGGTATTTAAGTTGACATTGGGTAAACTGACACCAATTGGCTTCTTGGTTGTAAACCCCTCTGTACCATGTACAAAGCTGGTTCACAGCGACACCATGGAAGTGCTTGTTTACTAAATTTGCGCTTTCAATAAGCACCCCATTTTGTTTCAAGAAAAACATCAAGGAAGGCAAAAAAAAAAAACCAACAAACAATAAAGGCAGTGTTTCCTTCATTGAATTTGGCACATTTGCTGTAACAATGCATATTTATATTAATAATAAACACTTCCACATTAAATCTTCTGTTTCCACAATTAATACATTCTCCAGAATTAGTCTGATTGGAAGGAAGATGCTGCTGGAAAAGGAGCAGTCCATTCAAAGAGTGCAAACAAGGAGGTTACACATCTGTGGGTCTAATTTTCATTGTATTGTAACTAACACCAGGAGAACAACTAAGAAAGATTGACTATCAGGCAAGGTATCAACATCTCTCTCTTGCTAACACAATGGAGCCCTGGATACATTTTCACATAATCCCTTCTTTTCAAGAATTCATGACTTGTCTTTAAGGAGTTGTCCTGAGACCAAAGTTGGTATATGAGGCTTCAAGCCAGAAGCAATTTATTAAGAAATTTTGAAAAATAGTGACTAAAAAAAAAAAAAAGTCAGCAAAGTAAAAATCAGTAAGAGAAAGTACTACTGTTTCCGGTTTTTACATACATACACAGCATGTAGTATATCGTTGAAGGTAACATTAAAGATAAGAGCCTCAGCTCTTCCTGCTCTCGCTACTCAAATATTATAATCCTTTGACTCTTCTTGTGCCTGAGATGTGTTGCTGGATCTTACTGTCTTATACATTGTAAAATATAGCATCATTTGCATACCTTTTACTCCTCTTATCAGGAATTTTATGAGCTTTAAGAAAATTCTCCTTAAGGGATGAATCAGATATACTATGCTTTTAGGTTAGCGCTGTGAAATAGTGAAATGGTGGGTGTTGTGGGGGGAGGGGGGATTCTATCAAAATGTGAATGAATTCCCAGCCCCACACCAATGATTTTAACATCTGTAACTAAATCTAAACATCATACAAATAAATAAGGAAATTGTTTTTGGGGTAGAGTAAAATACCTTCTTGGTGGCAAAGGCAAAGATGTCTTTGTCTGTTTTTTTGTTTGCCAGGGAGAGAGAGAGAGAGAGAGAGAGTGCTGTAATGAATTATATCAGCCAGGTTTCTTCAGAGAAACAGAAACAATAGGATAGATAGATAGGTAAACAGACAGATCAATCAATGGATACAGATATATAGATAGATAACTACATCTGTATCTCCATCTCCATCCATCCATCGATCTATCTATGTAAAGAGATTTATTTTAAGAAATTGGGTCACAGAAATGTGGGGGTTGGCATTTCTGAAATCTGTAGGACAAGCCAGTGGATGGAAATTCGGTCAGGGTTTCTGTATTACGATTTTGAGGCAGAATTTCTTGTTGTCCAGGAAACCTCAGTTTTTGCTCTTAAGGCCTTCATCTGATTGGATGAAGCTGACCCACATCATGGAGGGTAATCTCTTTTACTTAAGGTCAGCTGGTTGTAGCAGCAACACCCAGACTAGTGTTTGATCAAACAACTGGGCACCACAGACTGGCCCAGTTGACACTTAAAATCAACCATCACATGAATCTTGTGTGGGTTTTATAAAGAAAGCTGAAGACAGGGAAATCATGTGAAAGGAGTATGAGAAATCTTCCACCCTTCTTCCACAATTAAAGAGTGACAAGATTCAGGGAAGTCAGTCAAACTATGTGGTAACCTTTACAGTCACTTTGGTTTGGGACATGGAAAGGAACAGATGTGAGGTAAAATTAAGGTTTTGCTCCAGGAAATACTCAGCCAAGAACTGTGGGTTCAGGCAACCACTCTTCTTATTTTCATCCATCTCAAAGAAAGGATCCCTTTCTTGTAGTTGTGCCTGTGAGAGAATTCTCTGGGGTGGATTGAGGGCCTCTGACCAAGACTTCCCTCCCTGCCCTGTGTCTGAGGGGTAGGAACAGCCGGGCTGCGGCTGCACCCAGATCCACACTTATTAATCACTTCAAGGAAGTAAAGCCAGGCACCTTGGTCCTATCAATGGTCAATCAACTTCAAAATATCAGAACAACGTGTTGGATGGAGTTGATCATATTTTGGTGAGTAAACCTCCTTGACTTGTTCATTTAGGAAAAAAGTTTGAAATGTGCCCAGTCTTAGTCATGGGCTGCTTAGGGTGTTTTCCTTTGAAACTACTCCTCATAGGGGACACCCTCTTTCCAAAACTGCAGGAGAGACGTGGGCTAAGTGACACCAGTCCCCGAATAAATTGCTGCATTGATTTTTCTATGAGTAAAATATTATAAATTCAAATAACTTCTTCAGAACATTTAAGGCACAGGAAGTGAATCATAAAAAGAAACTGCAGCCCCTGGATTTTGGAAAAAAAATTTTTTTAAAAAAAAGTCATTAATTAGTGGGAAGGTAAACTTGAAAAATCTGAGTTAATATTATTTTGAAAAGAAATATTATTTATGACTTTCAAGTTCTTTCAAGTATAATGACTTCAAAGTATTGCTTAATCCAGTTCTTTTGTGAATGTGTTATTTGAAAAAAAATACATGAGAATAAAGTGAAATCACGTGTACTGAGAGGAAAGCTGCTATGGCAAAGTGATGTATGGTAATTTAATTACTTCATGTTTTGCTGATGTTTGTTTGCTCATTAGCAAAAGAATAACTAGAACATTTTCTACTAAAAGAAATATGAGTATTTTAAAATGAGTATTTGTCATGTGATTCTCTCTCCTTTGTGCATGTTAGACTGTACTTCATAATTTAACATTAAATTAAAATTTAAACTTAATTTTCCTCATGAGAAAGACAGCTTGGTGTTCTTGAACTCTGGAATTTTTTTCCCCAGGGAGCACTGGATAGACTTTTTTAGTCTCATAGGGACAAGATTCATTCTGTAAACATCCCCCTCATCACTATCCACACACACACACACACACACACACACACACACACACGACCTGGCAAAGAGGGTTAGTTGGAGGCCATGCTGAGGCAAGTGGCCCTGCCCTAAAGAGGCCTTTCCTACGAGATGACCACACACTGGAGAGTGGGGAGAAGTGTGGGGTATTTGCTTCTTGTAAAATTTATAACCTCGCTTGCACCCAGGGACCAAACCCTAGCAGGACCTCATCAGATGGCAATGGTTCCATGAATCCTAGGGATCTGGAAATGAAGGAATTCTGTACCCTAAAAGCCACAACTAGCGCCTCCTAACCAAGCCTCAGAGGCAAGCACTGCTCCAAGCCCCCTGGACCTGACCAAATTTGGGGAATCAGCACACTACAGTAGCTGTGTGGCAGAGGGACTAGTAGTCAGTCTATGACAAATGGATGACCCGAACTATATAAATCATCAGTTCTGATGCAATCCAAGGGAAAGAGAAGAAACCAGAATTTTTAAAAGGCTATTGTTAGACTTTCTAACATTTTGGCAAATGACAGGCACCTGTGAAGGATTCATTTTAATTTAGAAAAAAGAAATCAACATTTTAACACCTCAAATATCATGTGTCATTTCATACCTGTTACTCCTATAGTATACTTTCATGTGTTTGCAAACAGTTACTTTCTTCCATGACAATCTGGTTGGTAAGGCAACCCTTTTTTCTTCTACTATTAACCCACCAAGAGACTTTATTTGATTTCACCAGTCTTTCCTCTAATGTCATTTTTTCTTTACCAGGATCCAATGCAGGATCCAGAGTTGCATTTAGTTGTCATGTCTCTTTAGTTTCCTCCAATCTGTGACTTTTCCTTAGTCTAACGTTGTCTTTTATGACATTGGCACCGAAAAGTATTGGTCAGTTGTTTTATAGAATGCCTCTCAATTTCAGTTTGTCTGATTATTTTCTCAGGATTAGATTGAACTTATCCATTCTTTACAAATATGCCTCACAGGTGATGTTTTGTGCTTCTCAATGTATCATGTCAGGGAGTATACAATGTCCATGTGTCTTATTATTGGTCATGTTAAGCTCAGTCATTTGGTTGAGGTGGTAGCTGCCAAGTTTCTTGACAATAAAGTCACTATTTTTTCCTTTGTAATTAATAAATATCTTGGGGAAGATATTTTGAGGCTATACAAATAATCTGTTCTTCCCTAAACATGTACCCATTAATTTCAGGATCTACTGATGGGTCTTGCCTGCAACAATTATTACTGTAGTGTTTACCTGATGCCTATTTCTCTCATTCCTTCTGTGTTTAATGATTGGAATTCTCTGGAAGGAAGAGCTGTGTTTCTCTCATGTATTTATTTATTCAATTAATTTATATCAGTCTGACTTTGTCGATATGGTCATTTTTCTTATTCTTGGGGCTATAATTCAATACTATTTCTTTATCTTACTACTCAAACTGTTCTAGCTTTGATCATTTGAATATTTTCAGTTGACCCCTGTGTCCTTTCCATATGACCCCATTCTCTTTAGAGCACGTCCTTATATCCAGTTTTCACAATATGTTCTGGGCTCATCTTATGTCTTCCTGTCCCAATCCTCGAATAGACCACTTCTCCAAGGAGCCATGCCTGGTTCCTTTCATTGGAAAATGTTATTTAGAAACTAAGAGGTAAGCACAGACAATCCTTTTTTTAATAGAAAGTTCAGAAACTGTCTTTCTCCTCAGCCTTTAAGTATTATCATTGGAGCCATTTGGAACATTTACTATGATGTAAAATGTCTCTTTTTCTTCTCTCATTGCAACTATATTGTCCATTCATTCAACCAAAAATGGCTGATTGAATTTCTTTGTCCCGGTACTGCAGCGGGCACTGGCTAATAAAATAGTGAAGAAGACAGTTTCGGTGCCTGCCCTCATGAGGCTTACAGACTGCTGGAGGAAGCTAGACTTTAAGTAAGAAATTACAATGCAGGATGGTTAAGTACAGGGGTGAGTGTGTCAGCTTCAGGCAGAAGGAGCACCTTGCCTAGACTTGGGCAGAGTAAGAGTGGAAGGATAAGAAAGCTTTTAGGAATAAATCCTACCTAAGGTAAATCCAGAAGGATGAATAGGTGTTTGTCTCAAAAAGGGAGTAGCAGTGAGTTAGAAAGCACAGAGAGAGAAAATATTCCAGTCACGGCTAAAAGCCTGCACAAAGCAGAACCTCTGTCACTCTGGAAACTGAGAGATGTGGCAAAGGGCAATGGAAGAGTATCAAAGAATACAGCCAGAAGACAAAGCAGCAGCCAGATCAGGACCAGCTTTGTTAAACAGACTGAAGAGTCTGCATTTCTTCTAAGAGCCACTGGAAGCCACTGAAACCTTTTTAAGCAGGAAAGTGGCATGATCAGATTTATACTGTAGACAGATCTCTCGGGCTAACCTGTGAAGCATGGATTTAAAGGGAAAACAGCCAGCAACTGTTTTAGCGATTAGGGGACATGATGTAACTGAGAGGATGGAGAGAAGTGAATGGATTCTAGCAATATTTCAGAGGTGAAATCAGCAGGACGAGATGATTTATGGAATGGGAGAGATGAGAAGGAAACAGAGTTCACAGGAGAGTACGGTCTCACTGTGTTGTTCAATGTCCCCACATTTGCCTTTGTCTCATTGTTTCCTCTTGACTGGTTTCAGGTTATGCATTTTCTGTAAGAATACCACATAAGTGATCTGGGTCCTTCGGCAAGAGACATGTGAGTCCAGTTGGCTCCATTTTTAGCGATGCTAACTTTAATCATTTAGTTAAGGTGGTGTCTGCCAAGTTTCTCCACTCTAAAGAAACCTCTTATAACTTTCTAATTAATAAATAATCTGTGGAAAGATACTGTGAGACTAAGGATCCAATTACCTAACAAACTTTCAATAACTTTAGTTTCCACTGATAATTCTTGCCCAAATCAATTATTTCTATCCTGGTGGCAAAATGGTGAATTCTATCATGTCTTCTATATTTATTAGTTTTTATCTGAAATTTAATAGAATATAAACAAATGAACACAAAAGTAGAACTTCTTCCTCCTTTATTATTTATATTTATTTCTTATCTATATTTTTTAATTATCAGCATGGGCTCTCAATTCTTTTATCAAATGTACTATAATTCATTACTGTCAATAATAATTTGTTTGTTCAAATATTTCCTGATTTAACTGGTGGAAGCCTCTCTAAACAGGCTTCAGCATCCTTTTCATATGACCCACTTTCTAATTTTCTCACACAAAAAACTCATTGTTTACTTTCCCTGCCCCAGGCCTATGATCACCTATTTCTCCACTGCATCCTATTTTTTTAAAAAGAAAAGAGTAGTATTTAGAAACCCAGATCTGAGAACTAGGTATGCTTAATCATTTTTGACTACGAGATACCCCATCTCTTTGAAAAATTATTTTTGTGAATCCATTGAGGCCTAGGGAAAAGGTATGTACTTCCAGAGAGAATTCGCATTGGATTTTATCAAGAATCTGGAGAGATTACCAATCAAGAATATTTTAGATTAACTTCATGGCTGATGTATTTTGGGGCTACCAAAGCAACAGGGCTCTGGGACTGTGTTTTCTTATCTCCCTGTTAAACTGTCTGTCTCATTTTGTATCACACCCACTATTAGACTTTGCTAATTGCCTACGGATTATTATTTTCTACAATACCCTGGAGGCCACAAAATGCTCCAGAGTTTTTTGGGTTTTTTTGTTTTTTGTTTTTTGAGGCAAGTCTTTAAGGTTTATTTTGGGCCCAAGAGGATTCTTCTTAGCTGTCTCCCTCCCTGGTTCTCCCTGGTGAACTAGCTGACCTATGATTTTGCTTACTACTCTTAATTAAGGGGAATCTATGACTTTCAAGAGTGTCCATAGGGTTGAACTTCCAGACACTCTGTCTTAAACAAAATCAATTCCTTTGGGGACAGCTTTATAGCTCTTCTTCCTAAAAGTCCAGTATATTTATTGATAAAGTATATTTATTGAAACATTTTTCAATTGCTTTGTTTTGTTTTGCTTTTTGATTGCTAACATGAATAAGATTTTTCCACCATATTAAATGATTATGTCAATTATACAGAAAACTACCAATATGTGTAACTGCATTATGTCTGTTCACCTTATGAACACTTAAGAATTTATAAACTTTTCAGTTAGTTCTCGTAAGATGTTGAGCTATGAAATCAAATTATCTACAATGATTGTTTTCTATCCTTCCTGCTGCATTACCTTTAAGTACAAAGTTCATTATCATTATCATTTGTAATGTTGAGTTTAAAATTGTGATATATTGCAGATAATTGAGATCCAAAATCCATTTATTTAAAATAGCTAAAGAAATGTTATGTGGTTTTATTATTTTAATTATGCAGATAATGTAATGTGGCTCCCAGAAATATAGTTTTCATGTGCAGACACAGACCCCAACTTGTCATGGAGCAAGTCCTTCAAGCACATTTCCCTTAATACAAATGAAGAATGAAGAAGGCAGCTGGAAATCATTTTTATGCAAATCTAATTTTTTAAGGGCTTTGGTGAGCCTTAATCATGTTGTCCAAGCATCTAAAACAAAAATTTAAGGTCAAACTGGCCTTATTTAGCCCCTTCCTCTTGCCAAAAACTGTGTGTATGTGCTTGAGGTATAGAACTCAATTTAATATTAGCCAGAGTCAAATCTAATTAGAACAGACTCACTGGAAACAAAACATCAACTATCCCAGGATCAAGTACACCTATTTTAAATATCTAATATTGTAGAGTGAAGATCCTTTCTTTACTCCCAAGGTTAGCATAATACTATGGTAATGTACTTACGCTGTCTCTAACCAGGCAAACCAGGGTTTGAATCTCAGCTCTACCACTCACTCGCTGTGTGACCTTGGACAATATGCTCATATTAGTTAAGATCAGGCTTGATTCTAGCTCAAAATATCTGTGTCATAACTAGATAACTTTATTTGTTTCTCATGTGAAAATCTAGACTTAGTTATTAAGAGAGTGGTATAAAGGCTCAGTGTCACAGTGGCTTCAGGGACAGCTTTGCCATCCAGAGCGCATGGCCCACATCCTCAAGGTTTAAGATGGCATCTAGGGCCTCAGGTATCATATCTGCATTTGAAATAGGACAGAGAGAAAAAGAAGAAAAAGGACAGTCAAGGAGAATATAACTGTCTTTTAAAGAAGATTCCCGCCAAGTGTGGTGGTTCACTCCTGTAATCCTAGCACTCTGGGAGGCTGAGGTAGAAGGATCACTCGAGCTCAGGAGTTCGAAACCAGTCTCAACAAGAGCGAGCAAGACTTTCTATTTCTAAAAATAGAAAATAATTAGCCAGACGTGGTGGCTCAGGACTATAGTCCCAGCTACTCAGGAAGCTGGGGCAGGAGGATCGCCTGAGCCCAGGAGTTTGAGGTTGCTGTGAGCTAGGCTGATGCCACCGCACTCTAACACAGGCAACAGAGCAGGACTCTGTTTCAAAAAACTAAATAAATAAATAAATGAGTAAAATAAAAATAAAGAAGTTTCCCTAAAGCTGCTGCACAACATTTTCATATACATCCTATTGGCCAAAACATAACCACGTGACATCACCTAACTGCAGAGAGTCTGGGAAGGGTAAACTTTATCCTACACAGGTAGCTAAAAGTCAGAGATTCTATTAGGGAAGGAGGAAATAATGAATATCAATAGACATCTATTTGTTTTTGTCATTATATTTAACTTCTTTTTTATTTATTTATTTTTTATTTCAGAGTATTATGGGGGTACAAATGCTTTGGTTATATAAATTGCCTTTGTACCACCCAACAAGGGTACCCATCCCCCGTCTCCTCCTCCCTCTTCCCACCTGCCCAACACTCTGTGAATGTTACTTCCCATATGTGCACATAAGTGTTGATCAATTACTTCCAATTTAATGATGAGTACATGTGGTGTTTGTTTTTCCACTCTTGTGATACTTCACTTAGAAGAATGGGCTCTAGCTCCATCCAGGATAATACAATAGGTAGTCCATCATTTTTTTATGGCTGAGTAGTACTCCATGGTATACATATACCACATTTTATTAATCCTTTCATGTATTGACGGGCACTTGGGTTGTTTTCACATCTTTTCAATTGTGAATCATGCCACTATAAACGTTTTAGTACAGATGTCCTTTTTATAGAATATCATTTTTTTCTTTGGGTAGATACCCATTAGTAGGATTGCTAAATCAAATGGTAGTTCTACTTTTAGTTCTTTGAAGTATCTCCATAATACTTTCCATAGAGGTTGTACTAGTTTGCAGTTCCACCAGCAGTGTATGAGTATTCCTATCTCTCCACATCCGTGCCAACATTTGTTGTTTTGGGACTTTTTGATAAAAGCTGTTCTCACTGGAATTAAGTGATATCTCATTGTGGTTTTGATTTGCATTTTGTTGATGATTAGAGATGTTGAGCATTTTTTCATGTTTCTTGGCCATTAGTCTATCTTCTTTTGAAAATTTTATGTTCATGTCCTTTGCCCCCTTTTTAATGGGATTGTTTGATATTCTCTTGCTAATTTTCCTGAGTTCTATATGGATTCTGGTTATCAGCTCTTTATTGAATGTATAGCATGCAAATATTTTCTCCCATTCTGTAGATTGTCTATTCATTCCTAGTAATAGTTTCTTTGGCTGTGCAGAAGCTTTTCAATTTGATTAGGTCCCATTTACTTATTTTTGTTGATGCTTTGATTGCTTTTGGGGTCTTCTTCATAAATTCTTTGCCTAGGCTAATGTCTATAAGAGTTTTTCCAACATTTTATTCTAGAATTCGTATGGTTTCATGTTTAGGTTTAAGTCCATTATCCATTGTGAGTTGATTTTTGTGGGAGGTGAGAGGTGTGGATCCTGTTTCAGTCTTCTACATGTAGCTATCCAATTTTCCCAGAACCATTTATTGAATAAGGATTCTTTTCCCCAGTGTATGTTTTTGTCTGCTTTGTCAAAGATCAGATGGCTATATAAATATGGTTTTATATCTAGGTTCTTAGTCCTGTTCCATTGGTCTATGTCTCTGTTCTTGTGCCAGTACCATGCTATTTTAGTTACTATAGCCTTACAGTATAGCTTGAAGTCTGGTAAATTGGTGCCTCCCAATTTGTTCTTTTTGCTTAAGGTTGCTTTAGCTATACAGGGTCTTCTCTGGTTCCATACAAAGCATAGAATTATTTTTTCTAGGTCTGTGAAAAATGATGTTGGTATTTTAGTAGAGATTGTATTGAATTCGTAGATCACTTTGAGTAGTATAGACATTTTAACAATGTTGATTCTGCCGATCCGTGAGCATGGTGAATTTTCCATCTGTTTACGTCCTCTGGTATTTCCTTCATGAGTGTTTTGTAGTCCTCCCTATAGAGGTCTTTCACCTCCTTGCTTAAATGTATTCCTAGGTATTTTATTTTCTTTGTTGCTATTGTGAAAGATATCAGGTCTTTGATTTATTTTGCAACCTGAGACTTTGCTGAACTTATTGATCAATTCCAATAGCTTCTTGGCAGAATTTTTGGTGTTTTCCAGATATAAGAATCAAATCATCAGCAAAGAGCAATAGTTTGACCTCTTCTGCCCTCATTTGGCTGTCCTTATTTCTTTCTCTTGTGTGATTGCTCTGGCTGGACTTCCAGCATTATGTTGAATAGAAGTGGTGATAGAGGACAACCTTGCTTGGTTCCATTCTAAGGGAGAATGTTTAGAACCATTCAGTATGTTTCTATTCAAGGGTTCCATTCCCCATTCATTATAATGTTGGCTGTGGGTTTGTCTTATATGACTTTTATCATTTTGAGTTAAGTCCCATTTATGCCTATTTTGTTAAGCGTTCTTATCATAAAAGGGTGCTGAATTTTGTCAGATGCTTTTTCTGTGTCTATTGAGAGGATCATATGGTCTTTGTTTTTGCTTTTATTTATGTGGTGAATTACATTTATAGATTTGTGTATGTTGAACCATCCCTGCATCTCTCATCCACTTGGCCGTGATGGATTATTTTTTTGATAAGCACCTGAATTCAGTTTGGTAGGATTTTATTAAGAATTTTTGCATCTGTATTCATAAGGGATATTGGTCTGTAGTTTTCTTTTTTTGCTACATCTTTTCCTGGTTTTGGTATCAGGGTGATATTGCCTTCGTAAAATATGTTTGGGAGATTTACTTCCTTCTCAATGTTATGGAATAATTTCTGCAGGATAGACACTAGTTCTTTGTTGAAGGTCTGGTAAAATTTGGGTGTGAAACTATCTAGCTTGGGACTTATGTTTTAGGAAGGTTTTTTATCACTACTTCAATTTGGGTCCTTGATATTGGTCTGTTCAGGAATTCTATTTCTTCCTGATTGAGCCTAGAAGGGGTTGTGTTTCTAAAAATTTGTCCATTTCCTCCACATTTTTAAGTTTATGAGCATAGAGATTTTTATAGTATTCATAGATAATATTTTGTATTTCTGTAATATCAGTTGTAATTTCTCCTTTTTCATTCCTGACTGAGGTTATTGGAGTCCCTTCTTTTCTGCTTCTGGTTTACTTCTATTTGCCCCATTTTTTTTGTCTGTAAAATAAGTATAGTAATAATAGTCTCATAGTATTGTTGTAAATATTAACTTAATTTATGTAATATTTATAAGTACTTAACCTAATACCTTACACAGTAAGTATTCAATAAATTTTGGTTATAATTGTCAAAAAAAACACACCTCAGTAGTACACTCTTATTAAAATCTGAGGAAGCATTTTGAATATCAGAACTTGACAGTAAAAATGATGAATTTGTGTTGTCCAAACTCACAATACATAGAGTGGGTAAAGTAAAATCTAGGTAGATAGAAACTTTGCCTTTGATCACACAGATTTGCCAAGTGAATGGCAAACTGGAACTAGTACCTCACACCTCCTACTTCATATTCCAAGCCTCTTTATCCTTGATCCAACTCTCTTCCCTTCATTGTAGCAGATGCTCGAGTATTGGCCCAAAAAATGTAAAAATTTCCCACTGAAATGTTAAACTGAGTGAGGGTATGAGAAAATTCTGCATGTATATGCACAACTTCAGACTAATGATTAAGATATTCTTGCTGTTTAATTAAAATTTAGGAAGAGGCAATACTTACATTTATTAAGCTTAAGTTTTTAAACTTTGTCTTATCTTCATAGGTTATTCATTATTCAGTCTTCCCACTATTTCAATTAAAAATGCAAGAAAACAACCAGTATGATCAAGTTAAATGTATGCATATTTCATTGGGTCATTCCATTGTAGGAAAAATGCTAGTTTTATTGTCCAAGAGAAAGGAGTTTTAAATATAACCATTTTATTGAATCTAAAATATAATGACTAAGACCTTTAAATATGAGTTTCTATAAAAGATGCATTCCTTTTATAGAATCACAGAGCTAAATTCTCTCCTAAAAGAGGAATGAGCTTTCTTTGCCATGGAGACCTAAGCTTGGATGAGAGTCTCACGTTCTGGTCCAATAGCAACTACTTGGTGACTGGATCCCTCTGACAAAAAGGACCAAGGGATTCTCAAAATAGCAAGATATACTAAGTTCCTGGAGATGTTTAGGAATGGTGGGCATGAGAAAAGAGGCAGTGAGGGAAAAAAATGCTGCATTCTGATGACTCCAAGACTGAGCATTTGCTTCTGGATCTTTTGTCAGGTAGAAACTGTATTCTTAGTTTCATTATCTCATTCTTTTAACCTATATATACCTTTCTTTCTGTCTCTTAACAAATTTTGTTTGAGATCACCTTTTCTTAAAATATTTCATCATTATATGTAACAATAATAGTGGTAGTAGTAATAATAGTAGCAGTAGCAGTAGCACCTACCATTTACTAAATGCTATTATAGTCCTGATATTCAGCTAGTAACTTTTCCTCCTCCTTTCATCCTCAGAACAACCCTTTGAGATAGGTCTATTCTGATCTGTTCATTTTACAGGTATGTAAATTGAGCCACAGGGAGTATTGGTGACTTGTCCAATGCAGCACAGCAGATTAATGACAGACCCAGAATTTAAACCTGATTGATTCTGGGTGCTCTTAATTATTACATGACATTATCTTCCTTATCTTCTTTACATTATTTACTTTTTTCTCTGTTGTTCATCAGTTAAATGTACTTTCCTGCAAATTATACTACAAGACTATAGTAACCAAAACAGCATGGTACTGGTATAAAATTAGGCACATAAATCAATGCAACAGAATTGGGAACCCAGAAATAAAGTCGCATATCTATAGCCAACTGATCTTAGACAAAATCAACAAAGACATACAAGATCTGTCCAGAAAGTATCCAGCCATGTAATAAGAAAAATAGAGATATTTATTGAAGAAGACACAAGATACAAGAAACATTATACATAGGACAATGATACCTCAGTTTCCTTCAAAGTAGACACCTTGAAACCTCTCCCAGCTCTCCCAGTGTCTCTTAACCTAATCTGTACAAGTTCAACATTCTCACATATTCTGCTTGTTGCAGGCCTGGCTACATAGTACACATGCTCACTCAATGGCATCTAACACCCTACTGACTAGTATAGTGAAGTCGTCATTGTCCACGTATGTGCATTCCAGTCCACTTTCCTTGACTGCCAGGTTACATCGATGTTGCGCAAAGTGTTCTCATTATATTAACAATGGCTAGATACTTTCCAGACGGACTGTATACTGAGGAAAGGAAATTCTATTCAATAAATGGTGCTGGGAAAACTGGATAGCCATATGTGGAAGAATGAATCTGAAGCCCTATCTCTCACCATGCACAAAAATTAACTCAAGATGGATTAAAGACTTAAATGTAAGACCTGAAGCTATAAAAATACTAGAAGTAAACCTAGGAAAAACTCTTCTGGACATTGACCTAGGCAAAGAATGCATGACCTCAAAAGCAAATGCAACAAAAACAAAAAATAAACAAAGGGGACTTAATTAAACTAAAAGCCTTCTGCATTGCAAAAGAATCAACAGCATGAACAAATAGCCTACAGAATGGGAGAAAATATTTGTAAACTATGCATCCAACAAAGGATTAATAACCAGAATCTAATGGAACTCAAACAACTCAACAATAACAACAATAAATAACCCCATTTAAAAAGTGGGCAAAGGACACGAACAGACACTTTTCAAAAGAAGACATAGAAATGGCCAGCTAACATATGAAAAAATGCTCAACATCACTAATCATCAGAGAAATGCAAATTAAAAACACAATAACATACCATCTTACACCAGTCAGAATGGCTATTATTAAAAAAACAAAAAATAACAGATGTTGGTGAGAATGTGGGAAAAGGGAATGCTTATATACTCTTGATGGGAATGTAAATTAGTACAACCTCTATGGAAAACAATATGGAGATTTCTCAAAGAACTAAAAGTGGATCTAACATTTGATCCAACAATCCCACTGCTGGATATCTATCCAAAGCAAAAGAAACCATTAAATCAAAATGATATCTATACTCATATGTTTATCACAGCACTATTCAAGATAGCAAAGATATGGAATCAACCTAAGTATCTATCAACACAGGAGTGGATAAAGAAAATGTGGTGTGTATATATCTATATGTATACAGACACACACACACACACACACATACACACACATCATGGACTACTATTCAGCCATAAAAAAGAATGAAGTCATGTCTTTTGCAGCAGCATGGATGAAATTGGAGGCCATTATCTTAAGCAAAATAACTCAAAGATAAAAAGTCATGTACTCACTTATAAAAAGGAGCTAAATTATGTGTACTCATTGACATAGAGAGTGGAATAATAGACATTGGAGACACAGAGTGGTGAGAGGGTGAGAGGGAGAGGGGAGATGAGAAATTACTGGGTACAGTGTACACTATCAGTTGATGAGTACACTAAAAGCCCAGATTTCACCACTATGCAATATATCCATGTAACATAACTGCATTTGTACCCCCTAAATCTATAAAAATGAAAAAAAATTAAAATGATTAAAAATAATAATAAATGTACTTTCATGATGTCATAATAATGTTCACTTGATGATTTACTCTAATTTTTAATGCACATCTTATTTCTTGTATTTATTATCTCTTTGTGATTTTTAATCCAAGGGAAAAGACTTTGTAGCACCTAATATAGTTCATTGTTTTGCACATAATAAATATCCAAAATATTCTATTGAATGACTGACAAACATCTGAAATACAATATTTCCCCTTCGAATTTTCTGCCTAATAAGAAACAGAATTGAAATCTGCTTCATTCATATGAGTATATTTAGGAAATTTTCTTTGGTTGACCTGAACTGCTTAAATTTAAATGGCCCTATAACTAATATTCATGGTTAGCAGCTAATGCTTTGATTCTTTCTCTTCAGTATACAGATACCCTCAAGCAATGAAAATAGTTTCTACTCAGGAAATCAGTTCTTTATTAATTTTGCATCTGTGTAGCTCCCACTAAAAAATTTGCTGGACCATTTCATCGTGTTTCCCATAATCATTAGCATAGATCTTTTGGGGAGACATTTGATAAACAGGAATAATAGATATAGTACTCTGTGTTCAGTAGTACACCTTTCAGTTATAAATCATGTATATACATACATGCATATTATGTATGTATATATGTAATATATTATGTATGTATATGCATATATACATGTGTATGTATTCTTAAAAAAGTTATTTCTGAAAGACAAATAGCATTTTATGGATAACTAGTTAATTAGTAGCTTATAGAATATCTAGAATAAAGTTAACATATAAGTATGTATTTTATTGGTTTATTTGCTTTTTTTGTTTTTGTTTTTTATTAAAAGGGGATTTCACAGCTATTTGTTATGCCAGAATATTGTCCTGATTATTCATGAATAAAATATCCAAAATACAGCTGCATTATTCTCATCAGCCAAGGCCTGGAGGAAATAATATGAAATGAAGCCAATTGGCTGTGAGCCAGCACGTGACTGAAGCCTGCGAGCACGCAGAGTGGACCAGGAGTCAGGAACACATGAGTCTCCCGCTGGCCCTCACCGTCACCCCATCCTGCCCTGTAGTCATTGGTCAGCTGCATGGGACTGTCCTCCCTGTCTGTCGGTCCCCTCTGTCACAGAGCCCTGCCCATAGTAACATCCTTACTGGGCCATCTGAGACTGCTGTCCACAAAAGTCTCTGTGTATAGAGCAAATGATCAGAATAAAAAAAAAAATGTAATGGGTTTCAGTCCCTTAGGCAGCATAGCAGTGCTGACAAAACCTTAAAACTACATTTCACGGAACTGACACACAAAAATATGTTTATCTGCTGCCTCCTTTAGCCGTTCAGGTGCCAAATACCAGACATTTGAAGACTTGCAGAGACTCCACAGCAAGCAAAGAAGGAAATCTGACTGTTCCAGAAGCACATGCACAGCCTGCCGAGGCCAGAGTCCTCCCAACCACAGACTTCCAGAGAAACTTGTATAACTGACAGAGCAAAGAATCTGTAACATAAAAGTGAATGACATAGAAGCAGAGTTAATAAAACTATTTTCGGTAATACACATTTCAATTATAAAGCATAACATAATGAAATTAGGTGTTGCCTTCAAAAAAAATCAGATATAGTGTGTAAACTTCTCAAAATTCTTTAGGCCAGGTACAGTGGCTCATGCCTGTACTCCCAGCTTTGGGAGGCCAAGGTGGGAGGATCACTTGAGGACAAGAGTTAAAGACCAGCCTGGGCAACATAGCAAGATCCTATCTCTACAAAATTTTTTTTTAAAATTCAAAAATTAGCCAGGCATGGTGGCGTGCACCTGTAGTCCCAGCTACTCAGGAGACTGAGGCAGGGAGATCCCCTGAGCCCGGGAGCTCACAACTGCATTGAGTTATGATTATGCCACTGCACTCCAATCAGGACAACAGAAAGTCCCTATCTCTAAAAATGAAAAATAAAAAATAAAATTCTTTGAGTGTCCAAGGCCCTCAATAAAATAAGTACTTGGTGATGATGATTGTCTGGCAAATACATGCTTGTTTGATGCATACAAAGAGTTTTTCCATAAATAATTTTAAAATCCTTTGTGTATCTACAACTCCAAGCTCCAGTTCTTTTTTATCAGATGAGACTGGCCCAGAAAACCACACTGACAGATGACTACTTTTTCATGGAGAGATGATCTTCCTGATGGCTCTATCCCAGAAAACTAGTTCTTTTCTTTCAAATCAATGGAATGGAATTCCTGATGAAAAATAAATAATTTTGCCCATTCTGAAGTTAATTAAGATGTATACAACTACCACTTACAACAGAAGGCAGTTTTTATGAAGATTCCCAAAGCTGTACTAAGAGTGCGAGCATGAAGCATCCACTAGGAAATACTAGTATACAAATTGGACCCAAAGACAGGGAAATGTAGCAGAAATAAAATAAAATGTGTAGAGTGCAAAAGTAAGGAAAGAACAGAAAATCACAATGTTGTTAAATGCTTGGACTAAATGTAAAATAAGTGTAGTCCCTAGTTTATTCATATGATAATGAAGTAGTCTTTTAAAATCTCCCTGTTCTAAGCAAAAGCAGCAAGAAGAATGAACAACAGGATGGGTGACTCTCTGTACAGGATGATATAATAAAATTCATAAGGAAAATAAGGTGGACAGTAAAATACATAGTTTGTCAGGATTTACAGGTAGGGCAGCAAAGTTCCATGGAAAGATCCTTATAATGAATGCTGAGGCTCTGTGAGGGGATTTGCAAGCCCCGTAGGACACCCACAAACTGATAAGAGAAGGTGACAAAGATGGGGGAAGAGGGCAGAGAAAAAAATGCAGAATATGCAGTGAATTAATAAATTAAGAACTAAAAAAGTAGCCAAATGAATAAGTGAATCAGCCAATCAGTGGTCAGTCAGTATGACGCTGATCTAGCACCTCTACTGGTGGACACTTTTTCGGCTCCCTGTATGGTGAGTAATTGGCAGTCAAAGCTAAACCCATATTTGCAGAGTGTGCAAGTAACTATTAATAGTTATTGTCTTTATTGCGACTGTTTACATTTAGTTAATTGTTTATGCATTCTATGTGACTAAGCTATTTTTTAGAAGCTTTTTTATTTGCAGTTAGTAAGAAATTTAATGTTGATTATGGACAGAAAAAATTCCAATTCAGAAGGTAGTCCAATTCAGAGGTGTAGTACACGCAAAAGCTTAAGTATAGTGGGCTGAAAAGAAGGTAGGGAAAGAGAAATCAGAGACCTTAGTAAAGAAAACTATTTTGAGGAGTTTACTTTAAACTGAGCAGAGAACTAGGGCTAATGGGGAAGAGGTTTTTATTTTTGAAGATGGAAGAAAAAGTATGCTTTATATTGAAAGGAAGATGCAGTGCATTAGAGAGAAGGAAATGATGCAGGAAGGGAGGGGTGGGGAGTTTCTAGAGCCATGGCCTTGAGTAGGTTGGGGGGGTAGAGTTCTAGGGAGGGACAGCTAGGTGTATGCGAGGATGGGACCCTGTGGAAGTCCTCTTCTGATCCCTTCTGTTTACTCCATGAAGTAGTTAAATGAGGACATCAACCCAGAGTGAGGAGTAGGGAGGAGGAATTGGAGATTTGAGGAAGGAGAAGACGCAAAATTGTTATCTGGAAGAATGCGAGAGAGAAAATAGGACAGGGAAGCACATACAGTGTCATTGCCAAATGGCATTCCAGGTCCACATGAGGGTCGTGCTAATGAATTTCACGTGACACCAATAGGACTGCGCCATTTTCCTTGTCTTTACTTACGAGCACAGGGGCAGGTGCGTGGTAGGTGGAGCTTTGTAACCAGCCAGGTTTGGGATTTTTGTCAAGTGAGTAGGACAAAGAAAGAAAGGGACAAGGAAATTGGCCATATATACAAGGGAGTGATTATATTATTAATAATAATCAACTGTTATGGAATCTAAGCTGGGTAAAGAGTACAGAGTGAACTTATGAAATCGGGGATAGTGAAAAGGTGGCAGAAATGATGGGTTTGAATAGATCAATGAGGTTTAAGAATTGTTTGTGGTTGAGGACTAGAGAGAGTGAGCAGGAAAGATGAGAGGTGGTAGTCTGAGAACACGGTGCTGAAAATTGAGATCATGAAAGTGTTGCCGATTTGGGTAATGACAAGGTGTAGGGGAAGGAATGGCTGAGACAGGGACAAGATTGCTGGAGGAGAGGAGGCTACCCGTCTGAAGCACAGCACGAGTTGTGGGAAGAATCACCTCTGCGGTGATTGCAATCCCCACGAAGGAAGATAGCTGTTCTATTGGGAGAGTGTCAATGATCTAGGACTTTACTACTCAAAGTGTGATCAGAAGCTTCAGCATCACCTGGGTTCTTGTTAGGTAAGTAGAATCTGGGGCCCCACTGCAGAACTTCTGTATCAGAATCTACAGTTCAACAAGATCCCGTAAGCATTGAACTAGGAACTAAACGTCTTTGTGAAATGAGTAACCGAAGGGTTGGAAGGGTTGTAACAAGGAAGGGTTATGGGTAGAGTCTGATGACAGGCAACTCCAAGGTGGACGTCTTTAGGGAAGAGGGATGGCAAATGGTCTGGGAATCGCAATGAGAAGCAAGGAGGCCAAGCATCCCACCTCCAAGATGAGTGAGGAAAACAGCTATCGGGTGAAAGGACACAGGGGAGTCAGGGAGCTCAGGAAGGAACCCAGGACAGTGATATCCACTGATTTTAGTAAATTATTTACCTCTGGAAGAGAAAACAAAAAAATGAACTTCTGGAGAAAAGACTGAGCACATATCCTTAAAAACTCAAGAAAAGGGCAGTGGATTCCAGAGGGCAAAGTGGAAGGAGTTCAGGGGGTGGGGGTGTGTGAGATGGACAGCCCTGTGGGAGTTAAAGGGGACCTGGGAGTCTGGTGCTTACCCCGGTGACGGACACAAACGGACATAAAGGACATAATGGCTTATTCGAGGCAGATAATGACAACAAGTCCGTGAGTATTGTGAGATAAAGAAATGTGGTGCCCAGGGGGTCTCTCTTTACTTCTTCTGATGGAAGGCAAAAAAAAAAAAAAAAGGTAAAACAGTTCAAATTCTTTCAACAGGGGAAGAGATAAATGAAGTTAAGTTTATATATGTAATGAATATCACCATGGAGTCAAATGAACAGTTTAGGATTATGTGTCTCAACATGGCTAAAACTCAAACACATAATGTTGAATAAAAGTAACAAGTCACACAAAACAAGTTAGTTTGATATCAAACATGCAATTTGATAACACTTATATAAAAATGTTAATACAAAAAAATAGTGAATATTATTGATGAAGATACGTATATATATGAAGATATAGTGAATATATACTTTTTTAAAAAAACTGGACAGCGATATCCACTGATTTTAGGAAATTATTTACCTCTGGAAGAGAAACAAGGGGAGGCGGTGAAGATATAGTTTTAGCTATATTCCTAAGGCTTGTTAAAAAAGTAAAAACAGATCTGAAGTAAATATACAAAATATTAACATCTGTTCTGTCTTAGTGCACACATGAGTGTCCATTATAATTATTAGAAATGTTTTTCATTTTAAAATAATACATTAGAATGACACCTAATAGACGAGGGATTATAATTTACCACTGAGCCTTGGAAAACAGAGGTTGAGAGTCTTTAAAAATAATGGCGTGGCCATTCTATCCAGCTACTCCGTTCTTTAAGTAGCAGTCCCAAGAGCCCATCTCAAACCTATCACGTCAGTCTCTCTTTCTCGCCTTCTCCAGAAGTGTTAAGCAGGGTAAATGCATCATATTTTCTTACACAGAGCAATTTAGCTTTTACATTGTTCTGCCCTCTCCTTCCAAAGTCTTCCCGGGACATATTATTTTACAACTAAATGGTATTTTAGCATGCAAATAGTATTTGCTTACCTAGACAATTTCTTTCCCACCCCCCCTCAAAAGGAATTTAATGCCAGTTTTTAAGTGAGGGGGGGAAATAACTATATATTACCAAAAAACATCACAAAAACATTTGCAAAAGCCAAATGTTCCATCCTTTGCAAACAAACGTACTGAAACAACATCTTCCCTCTCAATAGGGTGTGAGCTTTGAGCTTATTTTTTTGGCGATGGTAATGATAAGGTTGAGATATATTTCAGAGACCTTTTGCCGGAATTAGTCATGGTCCTAGGATTTATTTTTTTTTTTCAGTGCAGTATCAGAGATGAAATATATGGTCTCATAAATCAAAAACCAAAAGCAAATGAATTCATCTCCACCTTCCTCTGCAGGCATACACACAGGGCAGAATTTCAAGCTGAAAGCCTATTTGCTGAGCAAACACACCTTCCCTTGCTCAAAGTGTCCTCCACCCATCAATCAATGGAACCACAAATGCCAGCCATTAAGATGGATCAACGTGTCACAATACAAAAACAACCACTTCAGGCAGAAAACATTTTTGTCTGTTTCATCATAACCCAATAATCAAATTTCTTTTGTAAAATTGAGTTTTATTTAAACCCAGAATGCATGCAATATGACTTCTAAAACAACAAATGTAATTTTGAACTGCATTGATATGCTGTACGAATCCAGTGACGATGCCATATAGCAGTATTGCTCAATCTTTTTGTCATCATTACACATGTTTTCATAATTGTCACTTGCCCCATGAAATTTTAATGTCACAGATATATTATATATCTCTTTATGTATTGTGTATATGTCTGGGCTTATATTAGAAGAGAAAAATTTTTGCCCACCAAAAAATAGTTTTTGTCCCTTTGGGGGGTGGTATCTTTCCTGTTGAGAATACATGCTGAATGGTAAGGCCTGCAATTATATTGAACTTATAAATTGATTTTAGTACCTACCCTTCCCTCCCTTCTTATTTAATACTCACTGCAACACAAATATATATATTAAGTTATAGAGCTTAACAGTTAATCAGAATAAAATAATATTGGTGGCAAACAAGACCAACTGAGTATTTTCTACCCATCCTTCATCCATTTGTGGGAAATTGACTATTACCTTAAAGGCAGAATATTTTAAATGCCCAGGCATCCGCACATCAATTTTCCTTTTGTTGCTGCCTTAGTCAATCATAATTGTTCTCACATGTTAATGAACAGAAGAATTTCTGCACAGGACTGTACACGCAACATCATGCGTACTCTCCATTATGGGTTAGTCGAGGCCTTTCTCAAGGGTTATTTGGCAGCACTCAATTTTCTCCTTGCATGCTGGTTGTAGAACCTAGCCATTGTATGATTCCACACAATTCTGTGCATTGTTCAGACCCTTGTGGAGTCTGTGTCTAAATTCTGTTCTCAGTACTAGTTTTAAGTGAGATAATTATGAATTAAATTATGCTTTTCTAAAAGATCACAACCGTAGCATGGAAAAAAGAAATGGTTGCATGAACTGGGGACAGTTAGTCTAGGAAAAGAATACTTAGAGAAGTCCTGATAACTGTCTTCCAATATTTGAATAACTAGCAAGAAGAATTAAACATTAGAGCAAACCAGTGAAGGATTCCACCCCAAAACATGCCACTTTGGCATAAGGATTATTAAGAAGCAGATACAAGAAAATCTCCTGCCCTCTCACTATTGGCTTAAATAGTAAGACATAAATTTGTCAGGTGTCCCCCTTCTCCTTTCCTACCAGGAAGGCAAAAGTAGCCACCAGAAATAGCTCTAGACCCTTATTGGTCCAGGGATGGCACCAGAGAAATTTACATAACAAACTTTGCTAAAATTAGCCCTTACTTACAATTCATTTCTCCATTTATTTACCTTCTCACAATTTGTCTCCCCTAAAAACTCAAAGTCCTTTGTCTTGTCACTTCTCTAAAAATGCATTGTTTTTTGTTAAGATGCCCAAGTTCTAACCACCCCTTGAGTTACTCATCTCTGGGTGCTCCCATGCCCATGCACGATGCACATGATAATAAAATTCTATTTATTTTTCTCTAGCCTTTTTGTTAGCCTTATTTGCAGGCTCCAGCCAATTAATGTAAAATGGGTAGAGGGAAAACAGTTTTTCCTCCCTTGCATCTGTTATGAGCAAAACCAGGATGGTTCGAACACTTTGACCTCAGGAAGTTTACATAATCAATACATGCCTTAATTTCCTCATCTAAAAAATGTGGATAATAATTGTATTTATTGTGTTATGTGGCCATTTTATCCGTGGAGTTAAAGTGAAGAATAAATGAGTTAATGTAGAGAGAGTGCTAAGAACACTGGCTAGTAGATATCATGCACTATCCAACGAAATTGCAACAGCCCTAAGATACACATTACTAATTCTAGAAAAGACTTCCTCACAATGTAGTGAGCATCAATCAAGCAGAAACTGGTTGACTGTCAGTAATACTGTAAAGCAGAGTAGATCATAGGCTGGAATCTGTAATAAACAATCTCTCAGACTCTGTCAAATCTAGGACTCAATGCATAAGCAGAACCACCTCTCTCTAATTATCTCCAAGCTTAAACTACTTGAATGTTTGGTCTGAGGGAAGTTGTTTGCAAAATCGACCAATAAACAAAATCTCACACGGCAGTGGCCTGAAAATCTTCCCTGTGTGGTTAGTGATGTGTCTCCATTCCTGTTCAACCACAGCGCTAAGCACATTGGCTACCTGAACGGTGGAGCCGAGTGACCAGCCGCCCCCCTCCGCCCCCGGGTCCTTGCACTGAAAATTCTTTGTTAGCCACCCAATGAGTGAACAACTGCCAGTTCCTGCCGAAAATATGCCTCGACCTTAGATGGACTATGTTTTCCTTGATGCTAACAATGACTAGCCTTCACTACTAAAAAGGAGACTGTATATCTAAATTCCTGTTGTGATACAGCTACCCAGTGTTGATACAGCACTGAAGACTACAAATCAAACAGGTTTATTTGAAAGTATATACATAGCTCCAACTAACTGGGGGCAGGCCATCATTTCTACTTAATTTTTAAAACTGATCTAATTATTAATATGTCACAGCTTCATGGCCATGGACACAAATTCTGTGAGTCCAGTTTGAAAACTATTAATCCAATGGACTTTTCTTGATTTTTTTCTTTCTCGCCTTTTTTTAGTACTTGATTATTCTTATTAGCTCTTTATTAAAAAACTCTCTTCCCCTTGACTCAGTGACTCACAAATCTTATACTCTTGACCCTTTAAATGCATCATCTCTGTTTTCACCCCTCACTATCTCCTCCTGGTATTATCATTAGACTTCCACTATTTGTACTCTTCTCCCCATGAGTTTCTCTCTTTTTCTTAACCCCAAACACCATCACTCTCAACCTATCTAAAAAGGTTCTTTAGCAGTGATAATGGCAAAAGGATTGAGAAACACTGCTATATGGCATTGCCCCTTGGTTCGAACACCATATCAATGCAGTTCAAAATTGCATGTGTTGTCTTAGTAGTCATATTGCATGCATTGTGGGTTTAAATAAAACACCAGTTTTACAAAAGAAATTTTGATTATTGAGTTCCAATGAAACAAATTTCTTTTTAAACCTAAAATGGTTGATGTTGCATTGTGACATGTCAATCTACCTTCATGGTTGACATGTGTACTTCCATTGATTGATGAATTGACGCACTTTTAGCTCAGGCTTTGGCCCAGACACCAGTGGGAGAGTTCTACTTTCAGGATGTCTCCATGCAAAGGCCTCTCCCATGATCCTAGTCAAACCTGTCTAAAAATAATACTACTCCTGCTCACTTTCCGCAACTTGAGTATGCTTTATATTCGGATTCAAAAATCCAACTGTCTTTGACTGTTTTCCTCCCCTTCATCTTGCTGGTTTCCCTACAGCCAATGAGCCACTGACATTTCCCATAAACCGTCACTCCCCTCCCTCTCCTTTGCGTTCCCACTTAAACCTTCACAATCTAGGGTCTGGATTACAACAAAAGTTCAGCTGTTCCCTCGGCCTCTGGCCTCCTTCTTCTCAAATCCAGCATGTTAGCCTCCTAAAACACAAGTTTTCACTAATTCCGTAATTCTTCATCCAATAAATATTTATCAAGCACCAACCTATAGGCCAAGAAGACACTCCAGAGTGGTAGCCACACAAGGGATATCCAATAAATCTTTGTAGAAAATTTGTAAAATCTCATATTTATTTAGATTTAGTGGAGATTCTCTGAACTTGACACTGCTGATTCTTACTAGAGGGAGATTGAGTCAAATGATCTGGTTTGCAAACTTTCTTCACATAACAGTGCGGCACATCGAAAATTATTCCTCAGGGGCCACTGTGAGAGCCTCACACACCAGATTAATGCTTCAGTCTCCCCTTCCAGTTTGCCATGGTACAAAGGACAAAGTCAAGGGAATGTGAGAGGAATAAAGACGTTCTTATTCTTGTTATTTATTTGCCTAGCCCATACCCCCACATGGGGCCAGGCTTACAAATGAAAGAAGTATGGAGTTGTTGTTTCTTAAGGCTCATCAAAAAAGCCTTTGACCAAAAATATATCACCTTCTGGGCCAACTTCATAGTGAAATTCACAAGTTATTTTTTAGAATTAAATCATGGAGAACTTAGCCTAAAATGTTATTAAGGAAATGACATGTTAAACCATGGTTGGCCTTTAATTCCTTACTACCCATTAAGCTATATTCAATAACACTTTAAGTATTTTATAGTCTCTCACACATCTTTGCCTTTTCACTCCTGATGCTATGATACAAGGTCAGGCCCCATCAGGACCAGCAAGTAGGTTTGGCAGGTTGAGCACCGAATGTTTCCAGGGTGTGCTATTGCCATAGACGACACAGCAACCTGTACTTCCCAATCAGCCTTTCCTCTTTGCTCATTCCTATTGTAGTTAAAAAAAAAAAATTACCCCTCCAGTATAATATATATTTTATTTATATGTGTGTGTAAAAATAGATAGATAGATAGATAGATAATATGTATAAGGTGTAAGATCTTTCCTTTCCAGACAGGATTTCTACAATATAAAACACCAGTCTTCTCATCCCATGTACTCCATTTACTACTCACCACTGGCCTCATGTTAAATATGATAACATTGATCACTCAGTCCCTCTAAACCAGACACTCTTTCTTTCTCTTTATTCTTTTCCAGCTCATATCCATTCTCTAAGTCCTAGTCTAAATCCTTCTCTTCCATAAAATCTTCCAAGATTATTCCAGCTTGATGTTCTCTCTCCTCTGAACTCTTCCAACAAATAACTGCATGGTCTGATCATTTTGCACATGTTTTTGCAGAATGAAATTTATTGTACATACTTTTCTAAAAGAGACTGAAGTCTCAACAACAGGAACATGACCTGTTATTGAGACTTCACATGACCATTGTTTCTGTATATTTCACTAAAAAGTAGATGATGTTGAGAAATCTCAGCAAGCTGCACATTTATGAGCATCCTTCTGTGTGTGTAATATAATACAAAAACCAAGTTAACAAAACAGAGCAATGCTGCTATGGTATCCCCCAAAAGTTCACGTACTGGAAACTTAATCCCTCTACCCTCATGAATGGATTAATGTTACTGTCATGGGTGTGGGTTCACTATCACAGAAGTGGCTTTGTTTTAAAAGCGAGCTCTCTCTGGTTCTCTTGCTCTTGCCCTCTCAACCATGTGATGCCCTCTGTCATGTTATGACACAGCAAAAAGCCCTTCTCACCAGATGCCAGCACCATGCTCTTGAACTTTCCAGCCTCCAGAACCATGAGCCAAATAAATTTTTTTTTCATAAATTACCCAGACTGTGGTATTCTGTTATAGCAACAGAAAATGGACTAAGACAAATGCATACCATTGAGTCTAAGTAATGAGAGAACTGATTGTTAGGTCAAATCAATGGAAGAAATATGAAGGCATAGAACACAGAGGAGGGAACATTCCATTGAAGTGGGTATGAGAATCACAAATTGACTATAGAAACTTCAAATATGAGTTATTGCTGGAAAAACAATATCATTTGAGCTACTAAACTGTAAAAGTTAGACATACAGCAGGAAGAATTTATTGCATAAATATTTGTTGAGTATCTACTATGTACAGACATTGTTCTGGGCCCTGAACAAGATAGCCATAATTAATCGCCTTCACGGACATCACAGTCTAATAGGGCCTTGTGACAATATACATTCTAGAGTTTCATGGGCTCTCAATCAATGACTCTTTGAGGTTAGCTAAATTGTGTGTTGAGACATTCTCAATTATCATTGTGAAAGTTAGAGATTTTAAGCCATCTTTATAAAATTCTTAAGGGTTTAGACTAATAGTTGCAATCTTATGACATAAAAAATAAAAACTTGATTACTATTCAGAACTTTTCTCATTTATGAGGACCAAAAGAAAGCATCAGCCTCCAAGGACAGATTTGAAGCTGCCAAGCATGGAAGAACCCAGACTTTCATCGTACCTCAGATCCAAATGGCTGCGAGACTCTGGGAAAGTCACCCAATCTCTCTAAGCCACATTTCTCTCTCTATAAAATGAGGATACTGGACAAGATGCTCTCAAAGACCATATCTACTTCTAATGTTCTAGGAGTCTGTAATTGCCTGGGCTAGAATTTAACACAGGCTGCTGCTCTGCCTTGGCTCCCACTGATTGGAAGTTAATCGGAAGCCAAAAAATCCTCCTTAAAGACAAGATTTCCCAGGAAGTCAGGCAGTGTGTGACCATCCAGGGCAGAGGACAGTGCTCTCTCCTCTACACTGTGCTTCTCTCTATCAAGTTTGTTAGAAACAAAGTTGATAGGGACAGGTTTGAATAACCTCAATGTAAGCATCTGCACATCATCTCCTTTTCACAATCTCTTGGGGTGATACCAAGGTGCCACTCTGGCAAAAATTTGAAGACCAAAAAGAGCTTATAAAACTTGTAGCATCCTTTTCAGGATTTTCTTTAAGCCCTCAGCAGCAAAGAGATGGCACAGCACATCTTCAGTGGCAGACATGCTGGTGCCAGAGCTATCACAAATGCCCATACACACAGCTCTACAGGGACACTTTGAACCAAGGGGAAGCACATGGCCCATCCTGGCTATAGGGAATGGCCCCATATAACTTTCCTGTATTTGAAAAACAGCAATGCAGAACTTGAAACTCCTGCTCATGAGTTGGCAGCACAGTTGTGGGAAAAGTTTTGGATGGAAGGACAGCCAGTGAATATTGATCTTTTGGCTCTGCTTTTTCATAAAAGGCAAAAATGACTTTTCTCTTAATGAAGGATGACTGGGAGAAGCTTAGAAGATTCACCGATTTGGTTTCATTCTAGTCAGCTTATCTAAACCAGATCCAAATGATCTAAGACTTTCTGGGTTATAAAATGGAACTGGAATTCTTAGGGCAGACATGTAAAATTTCCAAAGCTCCCTATTTCTTGTCATCCTTTCAGCAATGTGGTGCCAGCAAAAACCAGCTAATAGAATCTTATGATCCAAAATTAATTTGGAAAAAAAAATACCCTGCCAGAATTTTTTAACCTAAAAAACAGGGTGGCAATTTAGGTTGGATTTACATTTTCGGCAAAGGTTCACATCAGTCCTGCTTTTATGTTTGTGGATTCACTCAGGTCTAATTTTCAGAAGAATAGTTTAGAGGCTTGGGCAGATTTTGAATGACCGATGGGCACCAACCAAGCTGGAAGAGTGCTAGGGTCCACTGGATCCCCCTGGAGGGTCAATTGAATTGTTTCCTTAAACCACCAGATTTCATTCTAAAAGTGAGTCCTTTCCTCTATTATACTCATCTTTGGAAGAGGAGAAACTGAAAGAACAGGCTATCTTTTTTAATAAGATTTTCTTTTTCTAACCTAGAAAAGGCTTAATTTCTACCACGGAGCCTACCCTGACTCTAATTCATCCTCTTCTTTTGCTTCTCTGAACTACAACATTTGCCAGATATTTTACTTTTAAAATTAGTAATATCACTTTTTCATGTTACCTTATAGTCATATGAGAGATAGGCTAATAGAAACAAATAATCCAAGTTTATAATTTAGCAAGATGAAGCTTAGGTAGTTAAAATTCATATGCGGTTCCAAATTCATGTTCAATTTACATACAATGCATTACTTTTCCTGTGATTCATGTAACAGTGAAGTTGGTTAACTGAATTTATGTTACAACCACAGTCTATTAATTCGATTGTTAATGTTTTAAAGAGAGGCATGGATTTATTTTTGTTCTTTTAAATAACAATAATTTAAAGCCAATAATTATGTTAATTACCAATTTAGTTTCTTATAAAATATTTCAGCTCTTATAACAAATGAGGACATACAAATTTAGTAAAATTGTTATTTCTTATTTTTAAAAATTTCAATGTGAAATAGTGTGATTTATATTATTAAAGAAACATAAGTAAAAATGTAATATTTTGTTTGCATACATAGTAGCTAGTTTATTTTTAATCACATTGAAACAGGATTTAAATGATATATATTTAAATTAATCTTAAAATATCTATCTTGATTTACCTAGGATATGCCCACATTTCAATTACATTTTAATTATCATCCAGATCAAATATAAGTTATCTGCTTTTGTGCAATCAATAACAATATGCTTTTGTCTAGTTCATAGAAAACCTAGTTCTATGGCAAATTCACACTCATGCCTTTTACACACACTCATGCGGGCACATACATAAACACAGCAATCAGTGAAACTCAAGCAAGATAATACTGTATTCTTAATGGTTTATACTCAACATTCCCTAATCTAGTAAGGCTGTATTACAAAGTAATAATCTCAAAATATTCCAAAATATATAGTCAAAAAATAACAAAATATTTATATTTATATTTATATAAATAGCTATATAAATATTTATATTTTTGTAAAGCTGCTCAAATATTGTAACCTCAGAATTTTGTATGTATAAATTACAGAAGAGGTAGTTCATTGTATGTTTCTCTTTGTTTATTTCCTATTTTAACTCATTCCTTTCTTGTCTGGACCATATTTTTGAGCAGTTTTTGTGGTAGTCAGCTGATAAATTTTGTCAAATTTTGTAGATATGAGAATTTCAACTTGGCTATTTGTAGAATTGTTAGATCAGGTGTTTTTTTGTTTGTTTGTTTTGAAAAGACTCTGTAACTATTGCCCCACATTTGGTTGTTTCAAAAAAAGATGCCAGAAGTGACTGTCTTAGTTTGGGCTGCTATAACAGAACACAATACTAGGTAATTTGTAAACAACATAAATTTACTGTTCACAGATCTGGAGGCTGGGAAGTCTCAGATCAAGATGGCAGTAGATTTGGTGTCTGGTAAGAACTCATTCCTCGTAAATGGAGCCTTCTGTGTGTCCTCATGTGGCAGAACGGCAAGGAGGTAAGCACGCTCCCTCAAGCCTTCATAAGGGCATTGATTCCATTCATGAGGGTTCCACCTTTATGACATAGTCCCCTCTCCAAGTCCCTACCTCTTAATATCAACATTTTGGGGATTAGATTTCAACATATGAATTTGAAAGGAACACAAAAATTCAGACCATAACATCCTACCCCAACCTCTCAAATTCTTTGTCCTTCTCTCATGCAAAATATATTCATTCTATCCCAATAGCTCCAATAGTCTCAACCTGTTCCAGTGTCAACTCAAAAGTCTAAAGTTCAGAATCTCATCTAAATATCATCTACATCAGATATGAATGAGACTCAAGGTACAATTCATCCTGAGGCAAATTGTTTTCCAGCTATGAATCTGTGAAATCAAGTTCTGTGTTTCTAAAATACAATGGTGGGCCAGCCATAGGATAGATGCTCTCATTCCAAAAGGGTGAAATAAGAAGGAAGAAAGAGGTAACTGGCCCTAAGCAAGTCCAAAATCCAATAGGGCAAACAACATTAAATGTTAATAGTAAAGCTTGAGAATCATCTTCTTTGACCCTACGTCCCACATTCTAGACACATCGGGGTAGGAGCTGGGCCTCCAAGTTTCCAGGTGGCCCCATGCTGTAACTCTCACAGATCGGAGTCCTGTGCCTGCAGCTCCCTGAGGCTAGAATTGCATGACTGTGGCTCTATCCGAATCGGGTTGTGGGGACAGCCCTGCATCCACAGCTCCACCAGGCATTGTCCAAGTGGGGGGTACCTGCAGTTGCCCCACCCCTTTGACTCCACCATGGTGAGGGCTTTTTGTAGTGGCCCCACCCCTACAATTCCACTGTGCATTGCCCTAGGTGGGGGTCTTTGCAGTGGTCCTGCTCCTGTGGAAGTTCTCTGCCTGGGCCACAAAGCTCCCTGCGACATTCTTTAAAATCTTGATGAAAGCAACCATACTCCCACAGCTAGAATACTCTGTACCCTGTTGGAGATGATACGGCCTGGACACCACCAACATCACTACTTGTACCATCTAAAATAGCCACTGCTGCAACTGGGCTCACTACAGCTGACCCTGGGGTGACTGAGGAGTGCTGCACTGAAATATAGAGAGCAGAGCTTTGAGGCTATGATAGACAGTGAGCTCTGAGGTTCCATGGGCACCCTGGCCCCTCATTTGAAATTGTTCTGCTCCTAAAGCCCTGGCATTCTAGGCCGGTAATGGACGGGGCAGTATCCACCATCTCTACAATGCTTTTGGGGTTATTCTTCCATAGTCCTGATGAATAGCATCTGGCTTTCTTCTAACTGTAGTACTCTCCTTATCAAATGTTCACTTGACCACATCCTTGGTGTTCTCTCCTGAACACGTTTTCTCATGTTTTGTAGACAGAGAATTTTCCAAAGCTTTAAGTTCTTCTTCCCTTTTAATTATAATTTCCATCTTTAATTTGTTCTCTCTTCTCACGTTTTACTATAAGCAGTCAACAGAACCCATACCACACCCTCAACATTTTGCCTAGATTTTTTTTTCTATCAAATATCCTATTTCATCGTTCAGAAGTTCCACAAAGCACTAGGACAATTCAGGCAAGTTCTTTGTCACTTTATATCATTAAGCATCACCTTTCCTTCAGCTTCCAACAACATATTCATTATTTCTGTCTGAGACCTTATCAAAATGACCTTATGATACAGATGTTCATGACCACTCGAGTAATCTCTGAGAAGATCGAACCATTCTCTGCAACTCTCCTATTCTTAGCCCTCATCCTTAACACTCCATTCACTGAAATACAGGCTTTTGTTAGCATGCACCTCCAAACTCTTTCAGTCCCTGCTCATGACTCAGTTCCAAAAACACTTTTACAGTTTTAGGTATTTGTTACAGCAGCACCCCACCTCTGGGTATGAATTTCTATCTTAGTCTGTTCAGACTACTATAACAAAATACCCTAGAATTAGTAATTTGTAAACAACAGAATTTATTGCTCACAGTTTGGAGGCTGAGAAGTCTATGATCAAGATGACAGCAGATTTGGTGTCTGGTGAGGGTCTATTCCTCATAGATGGTGCCTTCTGTGTGCTCACATGGTAGAAGGGCAAACAAGTTCCCTTGGACCTCTTTTATAAGAGCACTAATCCTGTTTATGAGGGGTCTGCCTTCATGACCTAGTTACTGCCCAAAGGCCCCTCTGCTTAATACCAATACATTGGGGATTAGATTTCAACATATAAATTTTGGAGGTAAATATTCAGACAGTAACAGCCACTTAAAACCATTATGTTTTTTGTATAAGTAAGCATTGTTTCCTCCTGATAGTGATTAGAATCTTCCTTTATCCTTGAAGCTTTTGAATATTTACCAACATATTTTAATGCGTGATTCTCTATTTACTGTTTCAGGGCAAATCTATTAATATCAGATTTTTTTATCTAGAAAATTTTCTTTGTGGGCTTTTTTTGTTGTTGTTTTTGCTTGCTTTTTCTGAATAAGAATACTTATTATTTAGGAGTTGAATTTCCATGAATTGCCCTTCATATTTGCTAAAAATTATCTCATGTTTTTATCTTTATACTAATTTCTTATGGGTGCTGATATTATTTCTAAGTTTATTGCCTAATTCATTCCTTAAATTTTCTATAATATTGAGTCTACTTTTTACTATTTTAAAACATTTTACTTTTGTTACTGTTTTTGTTTCAAAAAAATTCATCTTATCTCAGCCTATTTTAAAACACAAATAATGTCCTCATTGAGAACAAGATAGTTTCTAAATATTTCTTATACTTCATGAAATAAACCTATTTGGGAGGAAGCAGACTTATGAATAACTATTGCTTTGCTCCTCTCTCTTGCTGCAAAATATTTTCGATGTCTCATATTTTCCTGTTTACTCATTCTTGAGTAATGTAATGAACATGCCCTGAAATGCTGGTTTAAAACCCTTGTTTAATATCTTTTTCATATATAGAAAAACATAAGTTTAAAGGGATTACTCTCACCAATGCCTACTTGCTGGCCATTTCCTCCCATGCTAATCTATAGCTGGAGAACAGATTGTTGCCCAATAGGTTCCAAACAAATGCAAATTCCTTCATCAAAGCAGAGGTCTTTATTCTAAACTTCTAAGCCATACAAATAGAACCTATTTAATAGATTCATCCAGAATTCCCAGAGTAGCAAAAGAAGGACAAGAGAAGCACACATGAGTCAAGATCCTGTTCCCATAGAAGGAAAGAATTCTATGCTTTTCATCATCCCATCTGCCTTCCTACAACAGAGATGATTTGCCATAAAGCTTGTGAAGCTTAAACTTCTAGATCTCTCTCATTTTCATGAGGCCCTTGCAAAGCTTGTGAGGATTTCTAACAAGGTGATTTATATGGTCAAACATTTTTGTAAAATTTGCAAAACTTAGATGTTTTATCCACTCTATTTTCCCCTTATCTCAGATGACTATGAAGTAGCTCAAGGAATTTTTTGTGATCGTGATAAGAAGGCGAGTTTGAGATAAATTTAGTTTGCTGTTAGTGAAATATATTTGTGTGGATAATAGACACTTTCATCCATAGTTAAATTATTACTAGCCAAGCACCAAGATGGTGAATGAGTTGGAAATAAATTCCACGTTACTCCTAAATAGAGGTCAAACTTTTGTTAACTTACAAATTGCTATATTCCAGGAAATGTAGAGTTCTTTTCTGTAAGCTGAAGTTGGTAACTTCTTCGAATTCTTAGGGATTTAGAGAAGCCTACACATTTTTGCCATTGGTTCTTCCTGAATATTAGCAATCTCTGTTTACTTTAAAGAAAATGTACTCCATATGTTTCAGAATCATTTGTACTTAAATCATCACATGGGAGACATAAATAAATATTATATATACATATGTATAAATGTTTTTAGATGGGGAAAAGATGACTTTTATCTTTAAGATGAGTAGTTTTCAGCTTGATCTCTGAGAGGCTGGGGATTCTCTCCCAGGTGTGGCTGCTCATTTTATATGTAATCTCAGTCACTGGGAAGGTGTCCTCCCATTGAACTTGAGTCAATACAGCAAATTCTTCTGGGTACTGTTGTACCACAAGTTAATTTAGCAGGAAGGAATTCAACCTCCTAATCGCATACTTTTTAGCCCCACTAAAGACCAAGGGATCATGTCTTCTATGCCCTAATCCAACTGTACCAGACCAATCTGGCCCAATTTTATATAACAAAATTATCAGTTGTTTTCCAGTTGTTATGGACCCCAGGTTGAAGGTCATGCAACCTGAGCATGCCCAGATGAATCAAGTATGCAACTGTAGGTGGAACCTAAGTGCTCAGGCCAGACTGAGGAGTGGGGACTGAATTAAGAAGTGGACACCACATGGCAGGATCCAGGATCCAATCAGATCAAGCCCTGGCATCACCCTATGGCATGGTCCCATCAGAGCACACCTCCCACCATCACCGCATTGCAAAATCTAATCAGATTATGCCTCATTACTCCATGCTTATAAACCTGATCCAGCCCCCAGCTCAGGGAGATAGATTTTAATTTTTCCTCTTGTCTCCTTGCCACTCAACTTGCAATAAAGTTTTTCTTTTCTCAAAGGCCAGTGCCACGGTATGGGCTTCTGTGCACATTAGGCAGTGAGCCCACTGACTGCTCAGTAACCAAACCATGCATTTGACTTATAAGTCGTCAGACTCTGTTCTTCTCCTGACCCTTCTGCTATATAATCATTTAACTTTGAAGAAACAATCTACTGAGAATCAGTTTGTTCAGTCATTTAGGAATGATGTAGCCACCTCCACCTTAATCTTTTCAATGTATATATTGAGAAAATAAGCATTCTTTAAAAAGAAGCAAAATACACTATTCAAATAAATTTCTCTCTTGTACGGTTTCTAATACATTGCAATAATAATAATAAGGGTTTGTGGATGGAATGCTAGCTCAAGGATAGGCTAACGCTCTAGGTTTCAAAAGGATGGTTCTGATACACAAGCAACAGCATAAAGGTCCTAACAGTTACAGAATAAAGATCCAAGAGACCCACTGTTCACATGCAACTGCCGTTGTCCCTGGCATAGACTAGTTTTATTCTCATCCAATCTTGTGTCATTCAGCAGATCATAAATGGATCTACCCCCTTTTTGAGATTTCATCTTTCTCATAACCTTTAGAATACTTTCATGCATTCATGCTTACTAAGCAGGGGTGCTATAACCCTCTCTTCCTTTTGGTGTTGGGGGATATAACCAGACTGAGTTTCAGACTGATAACTTCTGCTTGACATCACTTAGATTTCTCAAAGATATCAAAAATTGACATATCAAAAAAGAACTCTGGATCCTCCCCCAAATTCTAACATTCTCCCAGTGTTTGATATCCCTGAATATGTTAACCACCATCCATCCCCCTAAGAAAGAAACCCTTAATCATATATATCTCCCTTTCCTTCAGCACCCATACCCAGCCACCAGATCCTGTTAGTTTTACTCCCTACATAATTCTAAAATACGGTCTTTCCTCTAACACTGGTAGTGTCCAGGGAAAGAGGCCCACATACCATATGTGGAAACATTTTTAAAGGTATAAATAAAATGAACAAGCTATTAGGTAAAACAGTTCCATTTTTCTACCCTGACAAACATACCTCCATATTGACCAGGAAGAATATGGTTCAAATAAAAAAATTCTCCATCTCCTTGGAGTTCCACACCCTTAATTATTAACTCAGAAGGAGCTGGACTGCATCACCCGGATGCAGACCACAGGCTACCACAGATTGTCCCATCCCAGCTGTAAGAGACCTTACTGCAAGTGACATTGTGGACACGCACATGGGCACCCAAGCTACATGTCCAGGTTCTGTAAGCTCTCTCCACAACCTGTTTATAAGCTGCTACTGTCTTAGTGCATTCAGGCTGCTATAACAAAATACCATAAACTGGGTAGCTTAAAAACAACAGAAATTTATTTCTCACAGTTCTGGAGGCTGAGGAGTCTAAGATCAAAGTTCCAGCAGGTTCAGTGCCTGGTGAGGGATTGATTCCTGGTTCACAGAAATCATCTCACTGGGTCCTGACTTGGAGGAAGGGATAAAGTAGATTTCTGGGAACTCTTAATAAGAGCACTAATCCCAACCATGAGGGCTCTACTCTGATGATCTAATCACCTCCCAAACTTGCCACCTCCTAATAGTAACACATTGGTGATTAGGCTTCGACGTATGAATTTGTAAGGGGATAGAGAGCACAAACATTCAGATCATAGCAACCATCTTGAGGCTAGAGCCAAACACATGCTGGGTACCAAAGTGTGGTCTAGAAGGGGGTGATGGTGGCTCTCAGTGGGTTGATTCTGTGGGGAGGGGTACAAACAGAAATAGAATGAGGTTCTATAAAGCAAAAGGCCTGGGGCAGGGCTCCTTTGCCCAAGTCTAGGAATAACATTCCTCATATCTATTCGTCACCCTTTCCTTCCACTATCGCCATCGTAGGCTCTTTCCTAAATTGCTTCAATAGGTTCCTAATTAATCTTTGAACATCAACTTTGTCTCCCTTTAATATATTCCCCCCATTATAGCCAGAATGATTTCTTGTTTTATTTTATTTTATTTTATTTTTTTTGCAGTTTTAGCTTTTATTAACACAGGAAAACAGGAGTAACAAAAGTAATTAAAAGAGATTTCACTGTCACGGGGAGCTATCTCTGATTTATATATATATATATTTTTATTATTCCAAGGTATTGTGAGGGTACAAACATTCTAGTTACACTTTATGTCTTTACCTCACCCAAATACAAGTTAAAGGCATGCCCTTCCCTCCCTTTAGTGCTCCCCGTGTCCTTTAGTTGTAGATTTGCCCCCCATCCCCCTAATCCCTGGAGAGTATTTCTGCCATGTGATCACCCTAGTGTTGATCAGTTAGTACCAGTTTGATGGCGAGTACAGATGGATCCCGTTCTTCTGCTCTTG
>CAUYSK010077440.1:0-28523 GCA_963575035.1 Avahi laniger | reverse complement strand
GGCTGGCGCCGCCGTCGCACGCTCCTCTCTCTATTGTCGTCTGTCCGCACTTTCCAGGTTTTATATTCCTATCTCCTGTTGTTCTTTTTCCTGATTTGTGTGTCCCCCGCTGAATCTCCACTGATTCCCCTCACTGTTTTTTTGGGAGAGCGATCCGATTGTGTGTAGCAGACCAGGATCTACGTCTGCCTCTCTGGAAGCAGGGATCCGGGAGGCTACCCTAACTCCGCCATTTTTTCTCCCTCCTATATTCTGGTTTTAACTCCTAATCAAATATATGGTTTGCAAATATTTTCTTTCAAATTGTCTATTTGATTATTTATTTTTCTGCACTAAATTATTAGAATTATTCCCATTTGTCTATTTTTGTTTTTGTTACCTCTGTTTTTGGTGTCATATCAAAAAAATCATTGCTCATTCCAATGTCATTAAGCTTTCCCCTGTGTTTTTTTCTCATCTTATAGTTTCAGGTTTTACATTTAGGTCTTTAATCCATTTTGAGTTAATTTTTTATATAATGTATTACAAGAAAAGGGTCCAATTTCATTCTTTTGCATGTGAATATCCAGTTTTCCCAAAAGCATTTGTTAAAGAGACTACCATTTCCCCATGTGTATCCTTGACATTCATGTTCAAGATCAATTAACCATATATATGTGGGTTTATTTCTGGGCTCTATTCTGTTGCATTGATTTTTTTTTTATTTCATAGTATTACAGGGGCACAAACACTTTGGTTACATACGTTGCATTTGCACCACCCAACAGACATGCCCAATCCCTAGACAATGCACACCACATCTGTCAGATATGGATTTACCCACTCCCTCCTCCCCCCTCCCACTTGACACCCTATGAATGTTACTTCCCATTTGTACCCATTAGTGTTGATTAATTAGTGCCAATTTAACAGTGAGTACATATGGTATTTGTTTTTCCAATCTTCACTTAGAGGAATGGGCTCCAGCTCCATTCAGGATTGTGATAGAAGCCATATATGACAAACCCACAGCCAACATCATACTGAATGGGGAAAAATTGAAAGCATTCCCACTTAAAACTGGAACCAGACAAGTTTGCCCTCTAATACCATTTCTATTCAACATACTGCTAGAAGTCCTAGCCAGAGAAATCAGACAAGAAAAGGAAATCAAGGGCATCCAAATGGGGGCAGAAGAGGCCAAATTATTGCTCTTTGCTGATGATATGACCTTATATCTAGAAAATCACAGAAATTCTGTCAAGAGACTACTGGAATTGATAAATAAATTCAGCAAAGTCTCAGGTTACAAAATTAAGGTATACAAATCAGTAGCATTCATACATGCCAACAATAGTCAATCTGAGAACTAAAGACTCAAAACCTTTCACAATAGCAACAAAGAAAATAAAATACCTGGGAATATATTTAACTAGCGAGGTGAATGACCTCTACTGGGAGAACTATGAAACTCTGAGGAAGGAAACAGCAGATGATGTAAACAGATGGAAAACTATACCATGCTCATGGGTTGGCAGAATCAACATTGTTAAAATGCCTATAATATCCAAAGTGATCTACAGTTTCAATGAAATCTTATTAAAATACCAACACCTTTTTTTGCGGATCTAGAAAAAATAATTCTACACTTCATATGGAACCGAGAAGAGCCTGTACAGCTAAAGCAACCTTAAGCAAAAAGAACAAATTGGGAGGCATCAGTTTACCAGACTTCAAGCTATACTACAAGGCTATAGTAACCAAAACAGCATGGTACTGGCTCAATAACAGAGACATAGACCAATGGAACAGGACTGAGAACTCAGATATAAAACCATCCTCATAGAGCCATCTGACTTTGACAAAGCAGACAAAAACATACACTGGGGAAAAGAATCCCTATTCAATAAATGTTGCATTGATTTTTATGTTGGTCTTTATATGAGTGCTATATTGTTTTGATCACTGTAGCATTGCAACATGTTTTGAAATGAAATGTGAAACCTATAGCTTTGTTCTTCTTTCTCAAGATTGTTTTGGTTATTTTGGGTCATTTGGGAATACATATGAATTTTAGAATTTTTTTCGATTTCTACAAAAGAAAATTCCATTAGAATTTTATTAGGATTACATTGAATTGTAGATTGCTTTAGGGAACGTGGACATTTTAACAATATTAAGAAGTCTAGGCTGGGTGCAGTGGCTCACACCTCTAATCCTAGCACTCTGGGAGGCTGAGGCAGGAGGATCATTTGAGGCCAGGAGTTTGAGACCCGCCTGAGCAATAGCGAGACCCCGTCTCTACACAAAATAGAAAAATTAGCTGGGCATGGTGGTGTGTGCCTGTAGTTCCAGCTACTTGAGAGGCTGAGGCAGGAGGATTGCTTGAGCCCAGGAGTTTGAGGTTGCAGTGAGCTATGATGATGCCACTGTACTCTAGCCAGGGCAATGGAGTGATACCCTGTCTCAAAAAAAAAAAAAAAGATGTCTAATCCATGAACACAGGATTTCTTTTCATTTATTTGCATTTTCTTTAAATTTTTTCAGCAATCTTTTTAGTTTTCTGTGTATAAATCTTTCACTTCCTTGGATAAGTCTATTCCTAAGTACAAGTATTTTCTTCTTGTTGATGGTATTGTAAATGGACTTGTTTTATGAATTTCCTATTTGGATTGTTCATTGTTAGTGAAGAGAAACATAATTGATTTTTGAATGTTGATTTTGTATACTGCAACTTTGTTGAATTTGTTAATTATTATAGTTCTGGCAGGGTATTTTGTGGAATCTTTAGGATTTTCTACATATAAAAGCATGTCATGTGCAAAAACAGAGAACTGTATTTCTTTCTAATTTGGATGCCTTTTATTTCTCTTTGTGGCATAATTACTCTGGCTATGACTTCCAGTAGTATGTTTAATAGAAGTGCTAAGAGAAGGTACCATTGTCTTGTTTCTGATCTTGGAGAAAAAGTTTTCTGTTTTCACCATTTAGTTTGATGTTATTAATAGCTGTGGGCTCTTTATATATGGCCTTTATTATGTTGAGGTGATTTTCTTCTATTCCTAGCTGTTTGTGTTTTTTATCATGAAAGAGTGTTAAATTGTGTCAAATGCTTTCTGCATCAGTTGAGATGACCATTTTTTCCTTCATTTTGTTAATGTGTGGTGTGTTACATTAATTGATTTTTATACATTAAAACATCCTTGTATCCAGAGGTCCCCAAGCTTTTTGGCACAAGGGACCGGTTTCATGGACGACAATTTTTCCACAGATGGGGGCGCTGTGGGGAGGCAGTGGGTAAGGTGGCAGGGAGTGGGGGAGGTGGTGCTCAGGTGGTAATGCGCGGCCCTATTTTCCTAACAGGCCATGAACCAGTACCAGGTCACGGCCCAGGGACCGGGGACCACAACTTGTACACCAGGGATAAATCCCATTTAGTCACAGTATACAATACTTTTAGCGTGCTGTTGAATTCAATTTGCTAGCATTTTGCTGAGGATTTTGACATCAATGTCAAAATCAATGAAATTTTCTTTCTTTTTAAAAATTTTTCCTATATATTTATTTATTTATTTATTGGCAAATAATGATATATATTTATGGGGTACAATGTGATGTTTTATCTATGTATACATTATAGATACATCTCTGTGTACATTATGATCTATGTATACACTATATAATTATGTATATCATTTATGGAAAGATTTAATCAAGTTAATTAACATATCCATCACATCACTAATTTATAATTTGTGGTGAGAACATTAACAATCTACTTTATCAATTTTGAAAGTTACTATACATTATTATCCTGTAGTATCTTTGTCTGGCTTTGGTATCAGGGTAATGCTAGCCTTATAAAATGAGTTTGGATATATTCTTTCCCCTTCAATATTTTGGGAGAGTTTAAAAGATTGGCATTAATTCTTCTTTAGATATTTGGAAGGATTATTCAGTGAATCCATGTGGCCCTGGGCTTTTCTTTGTTGGGGGTTTCTTTGACCCATTGGATGCCCAAAAGTGTGTTGTTTAATTTCCACATATTTGTTAATTTTCCAGTTTTTCTTTTGCTATTGTTTTCTAGTTTCATTCCACTGTAGCCAGAAAAGATACTTCATATAATTTCAATCTTCTTAAATTTGTTAAGACTTGTTTTGTGGCCTAACCTGTGATCTATCCTGGAGAATGTTCCACATGCACTTGAGAAGAATATATATTTTACTGCTATTGGGAGGAATGTTCTGTATATCTGTAAAGTGTAATTGGTTGGTAGGGTTTTTTAGGTTCTATGCTTCTTTATTGATCTTCTGTCTGCTTTTTCTATCCCTCGCTGAAAGTTGCATATTAAAATATTGTACTATTATTATGTTACTATCTATTTTTTCCTTCAATGCTGTCAATGTTTGCTTCTTATATTTGGGTGCTCTGACTTTTGATACATATATATTTATAATTATTGTATCTTCCTGGTGAATTGAGCTTTTTATTATATAAAGTCCTTCTTTGTCTCTTTTGACAGTTTTTGACTTCAAGTCTATTTTGTCAAATATAAGTATGGCCACACCTGCTGTCTTTTGGTTACCATTTATATAGGACATTTTTTTCCAATCTTTCATTTTCAATTGATGTATGTCTTTATATCTAAGGTGAGTCTCTTATAGACAGTACATAGCCACATCTTTTCTTATATATAGTCAGTCTATGGCTTTTGATTGGGGAGTTTAATTGATTTAAATTTAAACTAATTACTGATAGGGAATGACTTACTATTATTGTCATTTTGTTTATTGCTTTCTGTCTATCTTGTAGCTATTTTGTCTCTCTTTTGCTCTCTTGCTGCCTCCTTTTGTGTTTCAGTGATATTTTATATTGATATGCTTTGATTCCTTTCTCATTTTCTTTTGTGTATCTTCTATAGGTATTTTCTTTGTGGTTGTGGTTATCATAGAGCTTACATAAAACATCTTATAAGAATCTATTTTAAGCTGACAATTTCATTCTTACACAAAAACTCTACTCTTTTACATCAACCCACCCCCACTTAATGTTATTGATGCCATAAACTATATCTTTATTATCTATAGTTTATCATAAATATATGCTTATAGTTATTTTTCTGTGTTTCTTTTAAATTTTATGTCAAAATTAAAAGTGCTTTATGCACCATCATTACCATATTACAATATTCTGTATTTTTGTATGTATTTACCTTTACTAGTCAGCTTTATATTTTTATATACTTTTATGTTGCTGTTTTGTGTTCTTTCATCTCAATTTGCAGGACTCCCTTCAGCATTTCTTGTAAGACAGGTCTAGTGGTGAAGAATTTCTTCAGCTATCATTTATGTGAAAAAGTCTTTATTTATTCTTCATTTTTGAAGGTCAGTTTTGGCATATATAGTACTCCTAGTTTGTAGGGTTTTTTTTTTTCCGATGCTTTGCATATATTATTCCACTCTCTCCGACATGTAATGTTTCTGCTGAGAAATCTGCTGATAAGCTAATGGGAGCTTCTATGTACATGACAAGTTTCTTTTCTCTTGCTGTTTTCAAGATTCTCTCTCTCACACACACACAACCTCATGAGAGAAGTTGAAAAAAAGATTTTCTTTTTTTTTTTACTTTAGATAGTTTGATTAGGGAGCTTTTTGTTTGTTTTGAGTTAATCTTTGTAGGAGTCTTTTGAGATTCTTGTATTTGGATGGCCAATTTATTCCTCAGATTTAAGAAATTTAGAGCCATTATTTCTTCAAATAAGTTCTCTATCCCTTTCTCTCTTCTCCTTTTTGAACCCTTATAATGCATATATTGGTATGCCTAATGGTATGTCCCTTAAGTCCCTCAGGCTTTCTTCACTTTTATTCATTCTTTTTTCTTTTGCTCCTCTGAGTAGATAATTAAAATTGACCTGTCTTCAAGTTCACTGATTCTTTCTTTTGTTTAATAAAGTCTAATGTTCACGCTTTCTAGTCAATTTTTCAATCCAGTTATTGCATTCTTCCGCTCCACAATCTTTTTGGTTCCTTTTTATAATTTCTATATCTGTTGATATTCTAATTTTGTACATTAATTGTTTTCCTATTTTCCTTTTATCATCTGTGTTCCCTTATAGATCATTGAGCTTCTTTAAGACAATTATTTTGAATTTTTATCAGGTAATCCATAGTTCTCTGTTTCTTTGGGATTAATTTCTGGTTTTATTTTCTTGCTTTCATTGGGCTATATATATTTCCATTTTTTTATGTGCCTTATGATTTTTTTTTTTTTTTGCTGAGGTTTGTGCATTTGAAAAAAAATCTATCTCTGTCTTTACAGATTGGCTTGATACAGAGGAATACCTTCACCATCCACTTAGCTAGAGGTTCTGGGGGCCTATGAAACCTTTTTGAGGGGACCTCGGGCAGGGGAATGCAACTCCTTGGGCTTAGGCATGAAATTTCCCAGTTGGAGAGGTTTGCTGGTTTCTTTTTCTAGCGTTCATAATCTCTTGCTCCCTCTAGTGTCTATCTGCAACACTGCAGTTACTGCCGCCCTGCTTTCCTTTGTTCTCAGTGGACCCCAGGCATCTACTGCAAGTCAATTTCACATCTGTGCCCCAAATCTGGTGAGACAGATAGATACCAGTCCTTCAGCCAGCTCTCTGAAAAGCTGGAATTCCAGATGCATACTCTCCGCTCTTTTTCCTCACTCTTGTGAGGGATACCATGAGTAAGGCACCTTCTTCTGACTGTGCCAAGCCATGACAGCCTTCGTCCATAGGCCCTCTGATGCTATAGCAAGCCATTCCCACATATCCTTGCTTTCGGTGACTTCCAGGCATTCAGACTATGACAGTTTCATTACCACTCCATGTCAGGAAAGACAGAAAGTCCACTGGGTAGCCCTCGGAAAAACGAGAATATGGAAGCATATTCCACTTTTCTCTCCACTTCTCTCTCCAAAGGAAAGCCATGAGCTGAGCTCAGCTGTGTTACCTTGGGGGAGAAGCAATTACGGTAAAGTAAAATAATTCTTCTTATCTGTTTTGATACAGCTGTTCTAGGCTTTGCATTCAACTGGATTACGGTAATTTCTTAACTTGTTTCTAGATTTCTCATGAAGATATTTTGTTCCATATGTTGTTGTCAGGTCAATCTCTGTAAATCAATGATAGCTGGGACTTTCTATTATGCCATCTTACTGATGTCACCATCATCACATTGACATTTTTTATTAGATTATATTAAAAGTATGATTAATTTAGGAAGCAATTAAATCATTAGAATAAGTGTTTTTTATCCAAACGTGGAGAGCACTTTTTCATTTATTCAACTATTCTTTTGTCATCATCATTATCATTTTGAAGTTACCTTATAAAGTTAATACACATTCTTGCTAAATTTATTGTTAGGCATTTAATCTTTGCTGCCATTGTTTTTATTGTAAATGGAATTTGTATTCCGTGATACAGTCTACCTGGTTGCTGTTCTACTTTATAAAAAGTTTATTGACTTTTACATATTGATTTATTCTCAGACACACTAAAAATTTTCTAATTATTGAGTCAGTTGTCAAATTTTAGTAATTTCCAAGTGCTTAAATTTTTTCTCCTTCTTCAAAGAATTCTGAACTGCATTATGCATTGGAACTCAAATTTCTCTAAAGTTATTAAATATTCCTATTAAATTTGTTCTTCTATGTTCTATATTAATTGTTTTTCTTAGAAGGTTGGTTCCTATTTTTTGTTGATTCTTACATTTGTTTTCCTAAAATGTTGAGTTATTTCTTAATTGCTCGTATTTGTAGATGAGGCTCTAAATTAAAGTAATTGCTAAAGTGTATTTCCTCAGGCTAACTGACAATCATTATCCTCTTGGTCTATTTATACAAATTTCAATTGTACGAGCCAGGGTTCCAGTAGTTGTGAAGTGGAGAAGCGAAGATGTGCATCTGGCAGGCTTTCCTAGGGAATGTAAAAGTAGTTTATTTTCTACATGGGGGTCTACCATCCACTTGGAACTTAAACATTAACTAGACCCTACTTATTTGAAATCGACACTCATTCAGAGAGTTTTTCATATTATAATGTCCTTTTAAAGTGCTTTACTAGTGGCATTAGCCTGTAGGAAAATTCCTGAATTATTCCTTCTAAGAACCAGGATTGGCACAGGTATTCCACTCTAAAATTAATTGGCCCATTATTTATAAACTATTTCTTCTAACTCATGTTTCCTTTGATCTTGGGTTTATTTGGAGTTATGGGGACAATCGTCTACTGTAGGTCCAATTATCTACCTTTTTGAGATGGCTAAATATAAAGCTCCAATGTTATTACATCACTTATCTATTTCCATCTACTTTATACCCTCCGTATAGTCCTCCCTGTTCTTTTCTATTGATGCCATGTCTCCAGGTGTAACTGATTTTATTTTTATATTCCACTTGTCATTTCATTGGAATGTTGGGATAGAAAGTCTATAAATGGATGTGTTTAAGAAATTATCTGGAACCGGAAATCATTGTCGTCTACTTCATTTTATTGCTTTTTGATAGAGTATCTCCCCTTTAGTAACTGATATATTGGTAGAGTTATATCCTAACTTAATTTCTATAAGACTGTCGTTTATGATAATATTTTTCTAAATGTGATTTTCATCCCATTAGTAGGTTTACAAAATAGGTTTAGTACATGGTAATCAGTATTTTTAAAAATGAAATAGGATAGAAAAGATCATAGTATACCCCATGTAGTGAGGATATTTTTTCTTAAAACTTTTTTTTCTCATAAGTATGAGTGAGTTTGTGTGTGTGTGTGTGTGTGTGTGTGTGTGGTATATATGTTGTATAAAAAGTATTCTGTACTTGAATCACTGGCAGAATAGTTTTTAAAACATTGACTTTTGGTCAACTTTGATCTCAACAGAAACAAATTTTGGCACCATCTATACAGCACCTAAATATAAATTAATCAAGAATAATGTATAAATGAAGTTTCTTTTCTATGGTAGGAATCACCAAAAACTAGTTGAAGAATATCTGTTAAAAATAGTGGCTACTGATCTTGGCTGAAAAAGCACATAAACTTAAAGAATGAATTAAGCCAAAGCTTTTAGCATATAAATTTGAAAAAGCTTTAAATTTGTGGGTTTTGAACAATATAAACTTCACTAAACTTCTGGTCAGAATTTAAATTCATATATCCCTTCTGGCAGGCAATGTGGCAAATTATATGAAAAAAAATCCCTTTGGCCTAGCAACTGCTTTCTTAGAAATATATCACATAAAAAAACTAAACAAAGGTGTATGTAAAAATTTAGTTACAAAAAATGTCAATTTATTAAAGTAAAAACTAGAATGAATGTGAATTTAATAATTAGGTATTTGTTTTGTTTGTTCTTTGTTCTTAATAGACTTCAATTTTAGAGCAGTTTTAGGTTCAAAACAAAACTGAGCATAAAGTACAGAGAGTTACTATATACCTGCTGCCCCCACACTTGCATAGCCACCCTCACTATCAACATCTCAGCATCAGAGTGGTAGATTTGGTACAACTGAAGAATCTACACTGAAGCATCATTATCACCCAAAGTCCATAGTTAACATTAGAGTTCACTCATTCTTGCACATTCTATGAGTTTTGACAAATGTATAATTACAAATATCCAACATTATAGTATCATACAGAATGTTTAGCTGCCCTAAAAGTCCTCTGTGTTCTGCATATTCATCTTTCCTTCCCCTCAAATCCCTTGAAACCATTGATATTTTCAATTTCTTTATAGTTTTACCTTTTCCAGAATGTCATATAGTTGGAGTCATACAGTACATGGCCTTTTTAGATTGGCTTTTTTCACTTAATAATTGCATTTAAGGTTCCCCCATGTGTTTTCATGGTTTGACAGCTGCATTTTTTTTTAGCTTTGAATAATATTACATTCCCTGGAATGTACCAGTCTGTCCATTCACATACCAATGAGCATCTCTGTTGCCCCCAGGTTGTGACTATTATAAATAAAATTGCTGTAAACATCTGTGTGGAGATTTTTGTGTGGATGTAAGTTTTCAATTCATTTGGTTGAATACCAAGGAGTTAAACTGCTGGGTCATATGGTAAGAGTACGTTTAATTTTTAAAGAAACCGCCAAATTGTATTTCAAAGTGGCTACACTATTTTGCACTTCCACCAGCAATGAATGAGGGTCTTGCTGTTCCACATCCTTGCTAACTTTTGATGTTGTCATTGTTTTGTATTTTGCTATTCTAGGTGTGAAGTGGTATCTCATTTTAATTTACAATTCCCTAGTGACATGATGTTGAGCATTATTATGCTTATTTGCTATCTGGTGAGGTGTCTGTTTATACCTTTTGCTCATGTTTAATTGGGTTATTTGTTTTCTTATTGTTGAGTTTTAAGAGTTCTTTGAATATTTTTAATCATAGTCCTTTATCAAATATGTCTTTTGCAAATATTTTCTCCCAGCCTGTAGCTTATTTTCTCCCAGCCTGTAGCTTGTTTTCTCATCCTCTTGACAGTGTCTTCTGTCTGCAGATAATATTTGTTTTTAAAAACAAAATCAGGGCACATCTATAAGATAATATAGCCACCTCAAATGAGACTGTAAAACATTAACATAGATGTTTGTTCACAGTGTATTGAATGAAACATGCAGGTATAATGTGCATCTGTGTGTGTGTGTGTGTGTATATGCGTGTGTGTGTGTGTGTGTGTGTGTGTGTGTGTGTGTGTGATAGACAGATATGTTTTAGTCAGGTTTCTCCAGAGGAACAGAACCAATAGGATCTATCTATCTACCTAAATATAGATAGAGATAGAGATAGAGATTATAAGGAATAAGCTCATGTCATTGCGGAGGCTTAGAGGTCGTAAGATCTGCATTCAGCAAGCAGGAGACCCAGGAGAGATGATGTGTAGTTCTAGTCCAAGTCTAAAGGCCTGAGAACCAGGACAGCTAATGGTGTAGGTTACAGTCTAGAAGTCAGCAAGCTCAAGCTACAAGAAAAGCCAGTATTTCAGTTCAAGTCTGAATGAAGGGAAGAACCAATGACCCAACTCAAGGTAGTCAGGCAGGAGGAGTTTCCTCTTATTCACAAGAGGTTCAACCTTTATGTTCTATTCAGACCTTCAACTAATTGGATGAGGGCCACCCTATTGGGAAAGTCAATCTGCTTTACTCAGTGTAGCAATTCAAATGTTAATCTCATCCAAAAACACCCTCACAGACAAACCCAGAATGATATTTAACCAAATATCTGGGCACCCCATGGCCCAGTCAAGTTGACACATAAAATTAGCCATCACACTATCCTATTCACCATAAGCTTCCTCACCATCATCACCACTTTGTTGCAGAGCCTCCTCTTGTTTGAGCCTCACACAAAACTAGCAGCTTTTAAGATCATTCAGTAAATGGACTGAAATAACACATCCAAATGAAGTATATGTTGCCCCTAAAATCAAAACAGTCCGACTAAATGTGCCTTTTTTGGTTTTTGAAGGGGTGTATTACTGGCCTTGCCAGCTAAAAGCAAATTCCTTTTGGTGGGCCTTATTAACTGGGATGGAGAAAAAGGCATTTTCCTGATTACTGGCTACATACCAGACAATAATGGGTGTATTAATTTGTTCAAGCAATGAAATCACATCTGATACAGTACTACAGTTGGGGTTACCACGTGGTTCAGCTTTCTCATGTCTTCTGGACCCTCCTATTGTGAGGGAGTAGGTCTTAAATGACAAATCCCCTTTAACATTTGAATCCTCCTAAGTCTTTGAATTCCTTTCTCTGCATTATATCAAGGCAAGTCTGATATTTCCAACTTATTCACTATGGGCCACCTTTCAGCTCACTAACCAAACAGTTAGAGCCCCTTTCTAACTTTTCAAGCTGCAACATTCAATGCAGAATTTCTGGTTAGTGAGTCCATATCAATAAATTTGGCCTGATCCAACTTGATGTACCATCCACCATTATCCCACAATCCTAATATCCATTCCCCACGTTTCCCAATTCTGCGTGTATGAATTAGAAAACTTAAATAATTATTTGGAGTTCAGTACACCTCCTCAGGGGTCACATCTTTTACCTCATCTTTAGGGGTCTACTGGGACTTGAGTCTAGTTTTATATAGGTCTAGAAACAAAGAGGAATGTTGGAAGCTGGTCCTGAGGAGACTCAACATTATCTTGCACAGCAACTGCCTCAGGGGAGGTCATTACAATTTCCTCAGGCAATGCAGGGTTAATTCCCAGAGGGGATAGAGAGGCTGATACTACTGGGAGTGAGGAAGCCGCTACCACTGTGAGTAGGGAGACCACTTCTACTGGTGGAAGGGAAACATCTTTCAGTGGGAGCAGGGAAGACACTTCCTCTGGGGGTAGAGAGGCCTCTTCCACTGGCAAAGAACACATCATAATTTAGGGGTTCAATCTTCCCAGCATCATCAGGGTCTTCACACACATCTGCATTCCAACTTATAAGATCCCATTCTTTTCTAATCAATGCCCTCACTTTAATAGTATATACCCTACAAGGCCTAGAGTTCAACTTGTGTTGTAATTTAGTCAATCACAGGATGACATTCAGAGTTTAATTTTTAGCATTCTCAGCCCTGGAGCTATAGGAAATAAAGGTCTCCTTGAAGACACACATAGAGGTTTTTAGGTCATTTATGTGGCACTTGACCTGGAAATTCTAATCCCAGAGCTCATCTTTTTCTTTCCTCACTTTCTCCATGACATTAGAAGCAACCAGCCAATCTCATTATATTCTCTAATACACAAAAAATGTTCAAAAGTGTCATATATATAATCATCCAGCTCCCTCCTACCTACATGTGGCTGATTAGGAGTAACCAATGGTGATATTCTGTGGATCTCCAATGCTAGATCACATCATGGACTATCAGTACTCTCTTTACTGCTGGCAGTAGTCATTATCATCTTTAAATGTAATCAGATTAGAGAACCAATTAATTTCAGAAACCCCAGAACCAATTCAGAAATGTCACCCTTAAAATTCTGTTCCTCTAATACCACTCTCAGTACCAAAATTTGTGTTAATTGGTTTGGGCTGCCATAACAAAATACCATAGACTGAGTGGCTTAAACAACAGAATATATTTTCTCACAGTTGTGGAGGCTGGAAGTCCAAAGTCAGCATGCCAGCATGGTTGCGTTCGAGTGAGGGCTTTCTTTGTGGCTTGCAGATGGCTACCTTCTTGCTATTTGCTTATGACGACCTTTCCTCAATGTGAATGTGTATGTGTGCGGGGGGAGAGAGAGAGAGAGAGAGAGATCTTCCTTTTCTTATAGAATCACCAGTCCTATTGATTATGACTCTACTCTTATCACCTCCTTTAACCTAATTACCTCCTTAAAAGCCGTATCTCTAGATATCGTGGCATTAGGAGTTAAGAATTCAACATGAATTTTGGGGGTGGAGAAAAGACACAATTCAGTCCATAGCAATAGATAACAACAGTATAACTCGTGAAGCAGATTTTTACCTTTTTTCTGAGAGGTAGAGAAAATATCATTTCAAATGTTTCAAGCTATTAGAACATTAAGAAACACTGGAGTAGATTTTTTTTGTAATGGGAATTATCACTCCAGTGGCCCTTTTTGATGTATGAATATAGAGTAAGTAGAGACCAATTGATCCAAAAGAAGGCTATAATTGGAAATTTGGGGGGTGGACAACAGTTTGATATTTCCAATTTCTCAGGAAAATGGTTCTGTGCCAGCTGTATTCTGTACACATTGCTATGTTTTGAGGGTAAGAGGCAATTAAAAATGGAGCCTTCTGAGAAGAATGGAATCAAGAACTAGATCCTTTTTCTAAGAATTTCAAAGTTATTACAGCATATCTTATACACGAAGATGGTCTCTACTGATGTCATCAAGAAGCAACATCAGCCCCGCTACCTACTCCCTACCCCAATAAGGTATACTCATTTTTTTGGTTTGTTTGTTTGTTTATTATGGGGGTATAGATGTTAGGTTACATATGTTGCCCTTGCCCCGCTTCAAGTCCAAGTTTCAAATATGTCCATCCTTCGGGTGGTGCGCATTGCAAGGGATACCCATTTTTATTGATGAGAAGTTTGAATCATGACTCCAGCTGCACAGGAAAAATTCACTAAAGGAAGAAGACTGGTTCCTGGTATGACATGTTCTTCCTGCTAGATTTCCACTGATTGCTGCTGAATCCATGAAGGTGCCAAAACAAAGATGTGTTTGAGCCCAGGTCCACCATGGCATGTATCAGATATAGCAAGTGTAACACTGGAGGAACGAGGAGACTTTCTTTTTCTTTCTCTTATGCACTTATCAGGTGGCTTGTGCGTAGATCACTTCAAAACTACTTAAGTGGACAGGAGTCTGTAGCAGACTACTGAGCCATCTGTTCTCATGTGGACCAACTGCTAAATAATGTAGTAACAACAGCTTCAGAAAATGGGCCAGTAGACTTATCAAATTTTTCAATATTTTCCCCCACTGGACAATTATAACCAGGTATGATCTCTTGGATCACTGAAAGCCCTGAGTATTTTGGACCAAATGAAGGAAGAAAGAAAAATTCTAATATACCAGATGGGAACTTAGGGTCAAAATATTTTAAATATTAAAAGAAATGCACCACAGGGTGATGAAGGACACATCTGATAGGCAATAGATAAAAAAAGAAAGAAATATGGATATAGATAGACATAAAAAGTACATTATACACACACACACACACACACACACTGTGTCTATGTGTATATCTATATAATAATCTCACCCCATATGGTTAATGGTGATCTCTGTGGCTAATTTTTACCTATATAGTTACGTTTTTCAACAATAAAAATTGATTCTATAGTAAGAAATACATTATCAATTATTTCTAATTTTAAAAGGAATTCTCTCAACCTAGAAAATAAATTTCAAAAAGAAAGAACTTTTTTGAAGATACTGATGCTTTGTAGGTATGTGTATGTAAGTGAACTACCCAACTCAGCTCTAGGCCACTGTTCTTTCACAGGAAAAGAGATTATTTTTAGTGATAACTTATGAATTTCTGTTATTTTGTGTGAATTATCACTGCTGTTACAGTTTAAGTGGAAATTAACAAAATAACTGTTGTATTTTTCTTATTACCTCAACACTTTCTTGCTTCAGACACCTCATATGTTAACTCATCAAGTTTGGAGTTTCTTTTGTTGATATGTAAGGCCACCAGTTTCCCACCCTCAGATTCCTGTGGGGAAAAAAAGAAAAAAAGTCAAAATTGAATGTGCTTACCTTCAGATTGCCTTCTCATTTTGATTCAGGCCTTAAAAGATTAGGAAAAAAAAGGATTTTTTGCAAAACATCCCATTTAGTATCTCTGATTTGGGGCTGTAAAATGTGGAAATAATTAATATTTGCTTTTCCATAATAAAAATACACATTACTTCTGCAAGTTGCAAGAGATGAATTTCTCTGGTAACCCCATATAATCTCACTTCACAAAAGCTGAAGTTCACATCAACATATTTGTTCCTTAAAAGAAATGTTTGGGGTATCTGTCTTGCTTCATGTATGGAGTAGAGGGGGCAGTGGGGAGTAGTGGTGACTTCATATAGTTCTGTACAGCATGCAATACAAGAAAAGAGCAGTGCAAAACAAGGGGGGAAGCCTCGTCCATCTACCTCCTCTCTTCTTCTTCAGAGGTGCAAATATACTGCCTGTCCAGAGCTCTTGTATTACTGAGGTTAGGGATGCTTGAGCACTGCAGTTTGGCATGAAGGCTGAAGGACTGTGCAAGACTATCTCTGAACTATCTGTTTGGTAGCCTAGGATCTATATTTAAGGTGCTAAATACTGTTATTGGGACTACCTGGTTCATCTGTCAGAGTCAAATTTAAAGATTAGTCAGGACTCATCTGTGCCTCACTTTCCGTATTTGTAAAATGAGAATAATTGAGTCATTTTGAGAATAAAATGAGATAATGCACATAAAACACTCAGTGCCTAGCACATAATGCTCACCTAATAGTAGGTGTTGTTGTTGCTGTTGTAATTGTTGTTATTATATGGTTCCTGGGCATTGTATTAGGTGGGATGAAAAAAAGGTGATGTCATGAGAAAGAAAGGGGATTAGGGAATCCTTGAAAAGTGACCAAATGAGAAGAATACAATTTCATTTACTGAGAACCTTACCTGAAATTTACATTTTCAAAGAGAAAAGAGGACACGTATATCGTTTTACATTCCTATTGTCAGAGTTCACGCGTTCTTGCACCATCTTCTCAACTGGCATTTCTTCTTAGCCCCAGGGGAAATGACTGGCAAACCACTCTCAGAGCTCAGTACCGGGCTTCTATGAAAGCAGAGGCCAGGCTTAAAATCCCCAAAACTAGAGAAGCAATTCTGTTCATTAAGGGAACTCCCAGTGGGGTGGTATTATAATTAGTATAATATAATAATAATTATTGTGGTATAAGAAATGCCATGAGCTAAATGTTGAAAGCTGAGTGGCTATTCATCAATTGGATGAGAAGCCCTGGAGGTGAGGATGATTGGAGGGGTGTTCAGGGAAACAAAGGTGTATGAACAAAACCAGAGAGGCATGAAAGAGCATTAGGTCTTTAAAAAGCTGAAAGTTGTTTTGTGGTGCTTGGGCATAGGATGCAAGGGAGGGATGGCAGAGAGAAAAAGGCCAGAGAGGTTGGGAAGGGTCAGATCTCTGAAGGCTTTGGAGACCATGATAAGAAATCTGGACTTTGCTTTCATAGTTAATCGGAAATTTGGGCTGAATACTCAAGAGAAGGAGACGAGAAGAGTATGGCAAAAGGTCAGGTAAGTAATGATGAGGGCTGAAGCTAAGAAGTATCAGTGAGGATTGAATGGAGCATAAAGATACAGAAGAAGTTAAGAATTCATACTTACAGGTAATTAAAATAAAAAATAAGCACACATGATCTTCCAATTAAACATTTTATTTATATAAGATGTTTTACAAAATTATTTAAAACATTAAGTCATAATTGGTTATACATTTAGCTATTTGTTTTTATTGAAATTATATGATTACATAAAATTAGGACTTTCTCAGAAAGTGGTGTAAGAGGATTTTTTCAATATTTAGCCCTGGAACCTGGGAGAGATGCTGGGCTCCCAAAACTTTAGTTCTACCTCAGAGGTCAGTTTTGGTATAGGAAGGTCCTAGATAAGCTGGCATAATATGGAGCTCATGCAGAATGAAATCCTGAACTTCTAAAATTAAGATCCATACTCTAATCTAAGTAAACTTTAGGTAACTCAGTTTCAGGTAGTCCTCTAACTTAGGAGCTCTGATAGTACTGAAAAGGAAATCTATGCACCAGCAATTGGTTTAAAATAGCCCCACAGAATCCTACATATTCTGAAAGAAATAGTGTCCACTGCCCTCATAAGTTCCTTGCTTGACACCAAACATATAATTGGCTGGGTCTCTTTGCCCCCAGCCCCAGGTATCAAAATTCCATTCTAACATAACATTTTCCTATGCTATTAATAGTTAAGGGTTTACTACAAGTTAAAGAGTTAAAAGAAGCCACCCAGATATTTTGGGAAGCAACCCCAAACCAAAGCATCAATAATAAAAATCAAGTCAATGTCCTATATATCAAAGCACCACATTGAAAAGGTCAAGGATGTCAAAAGTGACGTTTACATTTTATAACAATACATAGTGTTTAATTATTGTTTTCAAAAAATTATCAGAGAAAATATAAACCTTTAAAAATAGTTGAAATGGATAAGTTTTTAAAAAATGTTTATGCAGAGTTTAGTGAACACTCAAACATTTGTTAATTGCAATTCTATGTTATTATGCATTTTATTATAAGCTAAAATGTAGGAGTGTGATTTAATCTATATTCCTAGCCATACTCGATATGTAGTTATATCTTAAGTATAAACCTATGCTCAAGGTGAAATGTAAGAAGGATATAATTTATAATTTTTTTAAGGTAGGAAGCATTTGCCTAGAGCCTGAATAATCTGGTACTAATCTATTATAATATTCTCAGCTTAGAAGTGCTCATCTCTCTTACAATGTTGTCTTGTAAATAATGCAACAAGTTAAAAGACTGGCCCTAGTTCAAGAGGAAAGCCTGATGAAAATGGATAGAAAACTCCACTAAGAAATGCCAGCATTTTTCAAGGAAAAATCTGATACCCCAAATCATCATTCACAATTCACTATTAATTATAACGAGATAAATCCCCAGTTACTTCTAGGTTATGAATATGCTTCACCAATGACAATCTTGTACAAATAATACCATAAAAACAATGGACAATTTCTGAAAGTCAGTGAAGGATAAAACTTATAGTTACATTTGGTTTCCTATTCTAGAAGAGTAAGAAAAGATTAGATTAGATTAGAGGAAAAAATTAATATTTTACAAAAGCCATTTAAAGATAATTCAGGTGGGTCTCAAACCAAGTAGCCATGTTGATTACATGCATTCCACTCTCCTGTTTAAGACACAAAGGTCTCCATTTCTCTAAGAGAACTGCTTTTTCGGCAAGACACACTCTTTCTCTTGCCTTGGAGCCAAGTAATTGGAACCCTAAACACACTGCGGAGCTTCTGTTGGAACCGGTTTCCAACAAAACAATACAGAAAGGGATTAACACAGCTGTTGGTGAATCCCAGGAGGATGGCAAAAGGAAGTGCCAGGTCAATGACTGCTATAATTTCACAGCTATTAATGACACCCATCCAGGCCAGAGCATCCAGGAAGGTCAGAACATGGAAGGGAAGCCAGCAAATGATGAACGCCAGAACAACAGCAGCTGCCATCTTCAGGACTTGGTCACGGGTTATTCTGTTCTTCCCATAACTATTGGTTTTCAATAAGTGTTTTCTGATTCCAAAATAGCATGTTGCTATGAATATTAAAGGGATAATAAAACCAAGGATATTTTTCATTAAGGCAATCCCAGCTGACCATTGGGCATACTTCTCAGGTGGGAAAGCCATTATGCAAGCATTCACTCCTAAGTATTCAATGGTTCTGACATCTCGAAAATAAAATGTTGGCAATGAGGACAGACAGGCCATACACCAAACAAGGGGAACTATATAAGATGCTTGCCAAGGGTTTCTTCTTTGAGACAGAAAGGGATAAATGACTGATTGGTACCTATCGACACTCATGCAGGTGATAAAAAAAATGCTTGCAAACATGTTCAGGGTCAGGAAAGAACCAAACACTTTGCACATCACAGGTCCAAAGAGCCAGTCATATCTGTAAGAATAATAGGTTGCCCAGAGAGGAAGAGTAGCCAAAAGGAGTAAGTCAGCCACAGCCAGGTTGAAGATGTAAATGCTGGAAACCTTTTTAGGACCTTTTTGACAACAAAACAGTGTAACCACAACAATATTGACCAGAAATCCAATCACGAAAATAATGTAGTAGAGAATAGGAATTGCATCTAAATGCTTATCTGATGGTTTATGTGAGCAGTTCAAGGTAGACTCATTGTTGCCAAAGATGTTCACAAGTCCAAAGTAAAGACTGCTGGTGATGTTTTCGCTGATGGTGGCAAGGGTGAAGTTGTCCTTCATACTGAAATGTCAGCCGCTCCTAATTCTTATGCCTTCTGCGAGGGAAAAGAAATGGAACTCTTAGAACACATTCAGAGCTGAGGACATCCTGGAGTCATTAGCATTTTGAAAGTTTGTCAAAAGCAAAAAAGAAAAAACTGAGTGATTATAGCAAACATTATGAAATAGAATCATGCCTTGTGAAACAAAAATGGATTTTACCTCTTGAAGAAGAAGAAACAATGTGCTCAATAGTAGCAAGAAGTAAGACGTTTCCAGCCTCAGGGACTGAAAGTTCTGAATAAAATTATGTTTTGCCTATCTTTTCTATCATGTTTATGAAAGACTTAAAGAAAATTAATATTTCAGCAGGTTAGTCAGGATAGGAAATGTATGAAACAAATAAGAAGAAACCTATAAATAAGAAAAGTTAGTATTTCAAAAAGGAGCATATATCTCATATGTATACTTTCTAGAAACCACATTGCAGCCTGCTATTGCATAGAGAGATGCTCCATTCAGGTATCTAACTGCATACAAATCATTACAGCTATGGAAAATATAAGTAACATAAGCTACGAAAAACATTAGTACACATGCAAAAGAATGAAAGAGAATATACAAATGGAACTTATTGGGATGAGGTATCATGGTTGCTTTTCACTAATTAAAAATAATTTCTTTAGTTCTACTTTTCCATTGTTTTCATGATAATAATATAATTAAGAAAATATTATGGAATAAGTACATATTTCTAAAAGTCTTCTGTTCTGATTTTAATAGAGAATATTAGTTTTAGGGATAGATATTTAAGTTTAGCCTATTTAAAATAAAAAGAATCCATTTTTGATTTAATTAGAAAAAGAAAAGAATAGCCAAACTTGTTTTACGGTCAAGTAGAAATAGTTTTGGTTGCTCAATGAAATAAGAATTCAGCATCAGTGATTAACCAAGATACAGTCTTATCATTTTTCCTTTGCTATCTTTTCACTTTAACAGAAATACCCATTGCTCTCAAATACTATAATCTGTGTTCAGGTTTTTGTGATTTTTTTTTACTAGAAACATTATTTTAAAACAAAAGAAAATTAGCTAAAGATAAACACACTAAGGGAACAACTCTTCCTTTTGATAGTTTCAAAATACATACAAAATAAACTGCCCAATTAAAAATGTAATCACCAAGGCGCTTCCTAATAAACAGCAAAACTATTATTTTTGTCTAAAGTTCATTCTTTTGTTTGAGCTAACAAACTAACATAAAAGAATCAAAAATAAATCCCACTTGAAGACTTACTGGTTGTTGGAGTTTAAAGTAGTTATCATAAATCAGCTTGCCTAGTTCCTAAATGTACCCCTGTAAGAGAAACAGCAGTTAAATAATTCAGGAGTTTTGCAAAATACAGTGTTAAAACACAGGGGAAAAAAAGAAAGTTCATCCATAAAAAATATTTTCATTTAATATATGCTCTAATTTCCAAGTAAAGTATAGATAATTTGTTCAGACTTACCTTAAAAATTCAGGCTGAAGAATGCTTTGAATTCTGTGCTTATTCGTTCCCTTAGACTCTGAGACGTAATAGCACCAGATCTCTGGTTTCCTTCTTATATGTTCGGTCTGTCCACTGGGAGCCTTCAACCTACATAATTCTAGGGCTGACTTATGAACACTTGCCAGCTTTCCAGAGGGTTTTTTTTTTTTTGGCTGCAAAACATTAATCTGAAATTCTCACTGTCTCCAATCATAACAGCTCATTCAAATAAATCTCAAACAAAAAAAATGAAGTTTCCATGAATGTGTTAGAGAATTTTAAAGTCAGTGGCTTACTTTAAAAGAAGAATATAATAATTATGTGCAGAAATTTCTGTCTTTTTCCCTGATAATGGCTTTCTAAAACAAGTTAAGGAGTGCAGACTGGGAAATTTATTCTGGAAACAAAGTCTTTGTTCACCAACATCTTTTACGACCTTCATTACTTTTTGAAATTTTTGCCCCTGTTTATTAAAGAATGGTAGCAACTTTGCTTGAAGTCTATAACTTCTAAAATGTCTCCCTTGCCTTAAGCAGTTTTTGTTGGCTTGTTTCTGGAGGGTGGGAGATAGCAGGGACATAACTTTTATGTGATGGAAAAGAGGTATTAACATTTAGCGCCTCCTTTCACAGGTATCTGTCTTATTTGTGGTTTAAATACAAAGCACACAAGGTGAAGGATTAGGAAGCTACTTCAGCCTAGAGCACTGTTGTTGCTATTGTTTTCTCTTCTTGTGGTGGTAGAGGCATTCAACTTTACACAACTTGTCCAGTAGAAGCAAGAGTGACAAAACAAAGAAAGGCAAGAACAGGTGATGGTGATATTAATACTAGCTGACGATAAATACTATGTGCCAAACACTGTGCTGACTTCTCTATACTCAATAGTTTAACAGACAGGCAATATAGAATACTGGTAAGTACATGGCCTTTGGGATCCAACTACCTGGCTTCACAAGCCTAGCTCTATCACATACTAATTCTGACCTTGGCCAAGTTAGTTTCCTTCTTTATGTCTCAGTTTTCTCATCCGCAAAATGTGGATGATGTTAATTACCTACATTATGAAGTTAAGAAAAATTAAATGAGCCAATACATTTAAAGTGTTTATTTAATATTGTGCCTAGCCCATGGTGACTGCTATTATATGCTATTAATATTCTCCCCACTTTACAAATCAGTAAACTAAGACTCACAGAGTTTAAATAATTTTTCTAAGGTCACACAGCTGTTTAATGAGGATATTTGAATTTAAACCAAAGCAAACTAATGTCAGAACTCATGCTCTTAACCTATGTACTACAAGAAGAAGAACTAGCTGGTCCTTTAATATTAACCTTTGTCCTGGCAAAAAGGAAATTGTGGCATTTACAGAAATTCACTGTTGATCATTCATGAGCTATTATAAGACAAAAGCACCAAAGAAGGGGAAAAGAGTTTGAAGGATTGTTAAGTGAGGAAAAATATTTTTCTTAATTTTATTCCACAAATGAAGACCACAGGAAGGAGAAATGTATGACCAGATGGATTTCTATGGTTAGGACAGAAAACCAGAGAATCCAAGACACTTAAATTGGCAAAAAGATTCCAATTATTTCTATGGGTCATATTTTTCAGATAAGCAATAACAGTGCACCTGCCCGTGCTGCAGGCAGCAGGTAAGGGAGGAGGACAGGTACTGAGGAAGTAGCTGGGCACCCAAGTAAGGAGTTCAGCAGAAGAACAAGGAAGGAGAAGTGAGCATGGGTAACAGAGGACAAATTACAAAGGACATGAGACAAGGCAGATGGCTTTTGACTTTTGTCTGTTTCTTGATTAATATTGAAGTCAATCCTGTAGCACACAGGCAGATGGGACCAGTAAGGCGAGGTCACCATTGCCTGAAAAATACAGTAGGATTAATAGGTTTGCACAACACCATCTTAGCATATTTTTTGGTAGACCAGTTGAACACTGACAAAATGCTCATAATATACATATGCACCATTTTATTAAATCTCAAAATATTTGTTTTCTGTGTTCTGGACAGATTCAGCTTGAGACTTTATCCAAATGATGGAAAACTGATGTTTGGGAAACAAATGAGCGAGCACATATGTTTATCAGCAGGAAAGTTGAAATGGGAACTGGTTTCACTCTTTGTTTAAGCCTGGTTTCTCCCTCCATTTCAAATGTTTGTTTTTGCCACGTACAGGGGAATTTTCCAGGCCAGAGCCTTCTGCATGGTCACGATGGGTCAGATTCCCACCCCGCTCTATTTCTAGCCTCCTGTCATGCCCCATGCAAAGCAATAGCAAGGAGGTGAGCAATAAACTTTTGAGAACAAACTGTAGGCTTGCCTCCAAGAGACCTAGCCTTGAACACTCCCAAGGCGCAGGGGACCTTGTCTAGAACTTTCGTCCTTCGTTACAGTAACTTGTGACGTAAATAAAGTTTAAAGAGGCACACATTTCCCAGAAGATTAAAAGGACATTTACTCTGTTTCTTCATAATTCTAGGAGTAAAAATTTTCACAAGTCAAAGAAAATTTTTGTAACTGCAGGGAATTAAGTAAAAAAGTTAAAAAGAGGAATAGAAATAATATTAACACCACTCGAAGCAAGAAATATAGCATATTATTGATCCAGCAAAGAACTTCCAGTTAAGCCAACAATGTAAATACACTTGAGAATCAAATAAATGTCAGTCATGGGAAGAAATACAACACAAAAAGTTTATCCTCCTGGGGGGAGGGGGTAATTTTTCTGGTGCAAGATTGACTTTAAAAGCTTTGGGTCATTTGAATATATTATACAACTCTTCAGGACAAGTGCAGCTGGACTAGCAGAATTAAACAATCATGAATCACATTAAATTAATTTTGTCTAATGAATACCTATTGTTTATTGTGAGATAAAAGGAAACTTTAAAGGACCAGGGTTAAAAAAAGAAAAAAATGTTCCTGAGAGGAATTTATCCCCTGCTAGAAGGATACAGCATTCATAAAAAAAAAATTTATTTGCCACTTACCCCTCCTACCCACATACACAAATTAGACTTCAAAGGAAAAAATAAATACATAAATCCAAAAGTCTGGACATATCTTCCCTGGTTATAGGGGTGAGGATTAGAGGTGCAGATTATGGAATGATTGGACATATATGGGTCTTCCTTTTTAGTCTATGTTCTTCAGAATCATTTTAATTTTCCCCCATCCCAGCCACCTCTCTGAGTCCCTATCCAGACCAATATCATCACCACTTCTCCCAACTTCAACACACACACACACACACACACACACACACACACACAACCCATTCACGCTCATACACCCACCTACATACTTCACATCAGTCTTTCTTCAATTCCCTTTCCCATAGGGAAGACTTACTTTAATTGTCACTAGACTTTTCCAGACCTGAGAGTCCCTGAAAGAAGGGTAGTTAAGAATATTACCCATTATTAATAAGTCTTTGCAGATTATTTTTGTGCCTCTCTTTAGTTTCCAATGTAATGAGAACAGGAATGTCAACATGAAAGCAAATGGAGAAAAGATAAGGTCTTTTATTCAGAACCAACAATCAGATTGACCATTTTGTAAAAACCAGCCTAAAAATTCAGTAAAATGATCAACATGAGTGATTGCATTGAAATAACTGTCTGTCTAGGCATCACATAAAGAGCAAATGAGAGGATATTAAATCAGTTAAGGTGGAATTCATATAGTGAGATGAATGGATGTCTACCTCAGTATATTCCTGAGACCAGCTGCTTCCAGCTGAATCTGGTCCCAAGAACCTAAGGAGAAGGAAGAGTTCCAATTTCCCTTTGCTCCCAAAACAACTTCAGGCCTGAGAACCATGTTCAGACCAGGATCTCGCAGATGGCATCCTAGTTCTATCAAATACCATATCAAATGCTATGTAACTCAACCAGTAGAAATTTTTTTAATGAAAATTTTTGTACAGGTGTGGTGGCTCACACCTATAATCCTAGCACTCTGGGAGGCCAAGGCAGGAGGATCGCTTGAGGTTAGGAGTTCGAGACCAGCCTGAGCAAGAGCAAGACACTGTCTCTACTGAAAATACAAAAGATCAGCCAGCTGTGGTGGCACGCACCTATAGTAATCCCAGCTACTTGAGAGGCTGGAGCATGAGGATCACTACAGCCCAGGAGTTTGAGGTTGCTGTGAGCTAGACTGATGTCATGACACTCTAGTCCAGGCAACAGAGTGAGACTTTGTCTCAAAAAATAAAATAAAATAAAATAATCTATATTTTTTGTTTACATTCAAAATATCAGCTGATTTGACATTTCCCCCCACTAGTATGACTAAATTGATTAGCTTGAATTATCAAAAATGGGCAATTGATTAAATTGGCCCGATCACCCAGTTGTCTTGTCAATATTTAAATACCACTGTTAGGTGAGGGGGATGATTTGGACCAGATGTTGTCAGGTTAGATCTCTCATAGGGCAGTGGATCAATAAATCATTAAGTCTAGAGTTTGGTCATCAGGCTTGAGGTCCAGAAACTGAACTTTCTCAGGATACCCAGGTTCTCAGTGATGGCTCATGCCAACTAAATTCTCTCATAACCAATATATTAAATATTACCTTAATTGCTAATTTATTGTTTGCAGGAGAGATGTACTACTTTCCAATGACCATACAACTTGTGTTCCTTATCTCCAGCACCCTCTCCATCTTCTTCCCAACATCAGGAAACAAGGGAAATCTGGTATGGTAACCATGCAATCAGACCAGGAAAGCTGGTAACTGGGAGCGTATTTCACTTCAACTCAGGGAAATTTCATATCAGAGATTTTCATTATAGGAGCCAAATTGACAAGTCCTCCAAGCCATTCTCTCCACCACTTTTGCCTCTGTGAACCCAGTTTTTCTGGCAGCCACCCCATTCTGTTGATACATTATTTGAGATATTTCTATTACTGCTGAAGCTATAGTCAAGTCCCTCCTCCAGGTAGCTGAGAAATCATTCAAGCTCAGCTTTGATTAGTTAGACAAAGTCTCAGAGTTGGAGAGTAGAGTGAGCGATCCCTCACCAATGAGAGGGAAAGAAGGAAAGAGGTCCAAAATGGACCACCAATTGAGAGAAAATATTCAGAGCAAATGGTTATTTGGCTTTGTCTAAGGGAGTCATTTACCCCAACTTCTCCATCAGACTCCTAAAAGGATAAAAGAGTTGTACAGCTTTGGATATGTTCTGCTTTTGAGGTACAAAACGACTTAGAAGATAGAGTAAGATAACAGGAAGTTTAGGATGAGGTTCTGGGTGGATCTTGGGATCTTTACTATAAAAAATGAAAGTAGGAGCTTTATCACTGGGAATTACGAGGTGGCTTGAGTTTTTAGATATTTATTCTATAGATATTTGGATTCATGGTTTTCAATAAGGGATTTGTAAAGTCTATAACTGAAAGCAGAACTTTTATTGTAAATGTACTCACAACAAAAATAATTTATGTTCAGATATCTAGAAATTGATCACGTTCCTTACAATTACCTTATTGCATATTGTTTATGTTTTATTTTTGAGATGAAGTCTCACTCTGTGGCCCGGGCTAGAGTGCGGTGGCATCAACCTAGCTTACAGCAACTTCAAACTCCTGGGCTCAAGTGATCCTCCCATCTCAGCCTCCCGAGTAGTTAGGACTACAGGAATGCACCACCACACCCAGCCTTGTTTGAGTATTAACAATCCTATTTTATATTGGTCACACAACTGAAATTATTTTCCTTTTAATTATTTTTTAATTGAGACATAATTCACATATCATAAAATCCACCCTTTTAAAATGTACAATTGCAGCAGTATTTTGTATATTCACAAAGTTGTTCAAATGTCACCACTATATAATTCCAAAACATTTTCATTAGCTCTAAAAGAAACCCGATACCCATTAGCAGTCACTCTCTATTCCTCCCTCTACCCAGTCTCTAATTCTTTTATTTTAAGCTTAAAAAATGAACTATAGCCTAGAAATTCCAAAGGACAATCAAAAGATAATAAATCAATTCACAAATGAATGAACTTTAAGAACAGTGTGTCATTACCATTTTCGTTGTGCTTTAGTTATTCTCAATGGCATGAATCTATGGCCCCACAGATTGCAGTAAAGTAAACACTCTCGTTCAGTGAACATTTAGTACTGTTAGCATGTCTACTTCCCCTGTAACTGTATACATTCTTGTTGAATTATTTGTATTAAACTCCCAGTCAGAAGGTTTCTTTGGTGTTAATGCAAAAAACGAAAAATGTTGTGTAAATAGCCTCTAGAACTGATTCCATCTGAAGGTCCCCAAACTTTTTGTGACAAGAATTCACTTTTTATTGCCCTAGACACAAAGTCCCCAAGGGGTTTTAGGGAGGTGCTGACATTAAGGAATGTGGATAGAGTACAGGAGAGGGTAAGAAGCACGGTACTGGGCACTCAACACACATTTCATGTATACATTGCAACAATCCTGAAAGACAGTTATCATTCCCGTCTTATAAATGAGGAGACTGAAGTACAAAGAGGTTAAATAACTTGCCCAAGGTCAAACAGCTAGTAAATAAATTATAGAACTCAAACTCCAGACATTTTTCCCACCATACCATTCTGATAAATTTGAAGCACAAGAGGAATTAATTTCCCCGATACAAGAGGGACTTCTAAGCATTCCGGGGATCTCTGGGTAAAAGTGGATCAGAAGAATGTTTTAAAAGTTTAGAAGAATAGCTCAGCAAATGAGAGCAATTGATAAATATACATACAGCAAATCTCACAAATAAAACGCTATTGTAAAAGGAATATTTTTCTCTACTGACTCTTAAGTCAAAAGTAAATGCCCATAGCTAAAATGAAGTCAGTAAGTTGAAAAGAGCTTGAATTGTAGCAGTTCAGATATTTGTTTACATAATTTTATTGACTGTACAAATCTCTTCAAAGTGCTAGGACAGTTTTTCAAAGAAATCCAAAACTATACAAACACACATAGCAAGAGAACAATGCATACATAACTTTACCTACACTTTCAAAATAAATTTTTTTTCTATAGGATTGTGGATTTCTAAAAATTCCTGTTTTTCCTTTGAAATTCTGTCAAATACTTTGAGAAGTTTCAGCCACTTTTATTTAAGATGTAGGATGAATAACAGAGTCAAAGTGAAATGCGAGCTCCATTAAAAATCCAGCTGGTGAGAGAAAAATGGCGGATTAGGGGAGACTTCCTGGCTCTCTGCTCCCACAGTGGGAGGTGAAGAACACGGACACCCACACGCGAGTGAGGCTCTCTCCCACAGGATCGGCTTTGCGAAGCTGCAGAGAGGCAGCGAGGGACAAGCAGCCCCCGCAGATAAAGTAAGGAGAACTGGAAAAACACCCGGAGAGTGTGGGACAAAGGGAAGTGCAGCGCGGGTCAGTCGTGCCCACGGCGGGCTGGCCCGGGCAGAGAGATCT
>CAUYSK010077438.1:0-25445 GCA_963575035.1 Avahi laniger | reverse complement strand
CTCTTGCTCAGGCTGGTTTCGAACTCCTGAGCTCAAACAATCCGCCGGCCTTGACCTCCCAGAGAGCTAGGATTACAGGCGTGAGCCACCGTACCTGGCCCATAATTGGTTTTTGATCTTTGGGAAAGGAGTTTCCCCAATCCACACCATCCAATAACATATAAAGCTATCAATCAATATTCAGACATTCCACTATGCCTAAAAGTTACAGATTGCTTTTATTTACACTTCCTATTTGATAATACAAAATATATTAAAACAAAGCAAGAACAATAAAACCACATGATCAGCAAAGACTCTACTAAATTCACCTTTCAAATTATTTTCCAAGAGATATTCTATAATGTAACAACATCAGTAATAGAAAATAAACCATCACCCGGGACAGCAGCTCACACCTGTAATCCCAGCACTTTGGGAGGCAAAGATAGGAGCATAGCTTGAAAACAAGAGTTCAAGACCAGCTTGGGCAACACAGAGAGATCCTGTCTCTACAAAAAAGTTTTAAAAATCAGCCAGGCATAGTGGTGCAGACCTGTAGTCCTAGCTATTCAGGAGGCTGAGGTGGGAGGATCGCTTGAGCTCAGGAATTTGAGGCTGCAGCAAGCTATGATTGCACCACTGCACTTGAGCCTGGGCAACAGAGGAAGACTGTCTTGAGGGGACGGGAGGGGGAAAAGAAAAGAAGTTATCACTCAATGACTATTTCAGTAGATTCTTAATCTCTATTCTGTGTAACGGAACAGAAAAAATATTCATGGTCAAGTAAACCACAAATCAAACCAACATACTTTTACATTCACGCATTGTATATGCTCCCCTAACAATATATAAACACACACAAACACACTATAGACAGATATTTATGAACTGGCCACGTCCTTTAACTGACTTTAAATAAAAGTTCCCTATGGTTAAAACCATGTAAAAGAGGTAATCTTCAAGGAGAAAGAAAAATCCACGATCTTCATGGCCCACATCCCGGAAAGATAATTAAATGCAACAGAAAAACAGAATTTAAGATGATAAACTGATACCAAAACCAAAAAGGTTACGATAACTGAGGTACCTTTTAGCACTAGTTGACAATTTAGCAGCAGTTTTGCTGGATATTTTTCCCTCCTTTTTCTTGGGCTGAACTTGCTCTCTTTCTGGTTCTTGCTGAACACTTTCACGCTGGTCTCCATCGGAACTTCCTCCACTAGTGCTTGGACTGTCATCAACTCTTTGTGCCTCAGTGGACATTTTAGATCCTAGATTAAAGAACCAAAAATTATTTATTCAGCTATGAGGAGGCCTACTGTAAAGTGCCTCCAGCATAGAGAGAAAGTGAGCCTCAAAAGAGAACAAGTAAAATTCAATACATTAATAAAATGGACAAGTTGGCCATTTATAAAACAAATAGCTTTGGAAACTGCTAAAACTTTCTTTCATCCATTCAAAATGTATTGTGAAATAAAAACATGCAAAGTTTATACATAAAACATTCATAGCAACATTATTCATAATAGCCAAAAAGTATTAGAAACTCAAACGTCTACTAACTGATGAATAGATAAACAAAATGTGGTATATCCACATAGTAGACTATTAGACATAAAAAGGAAGTACATGCCGCAAAACAGATGAACCTGGAATCATTACGGTAAGTGAAAGAAGTGTGCCACAAAGGACCACAAACTATATGATTCCATTTACATGAAATGTCCAAAATAGGCAAATCCAGAGAGACATAAAAGTAGATAAATGGTTTCCAGGGGCTAAGAGTAAAAGGAGAATGAGGAGTGATTGCTAATAGGTGTGAAGTTTCCTTTTGGAGTGACAAAAATGTTCTTAAATTAGATAATGATGATGTTGTACAACTCTGTAAATATCCTAAAAACCACAGAATTGTACATTTTTAAAGGGTGAATTTTACAGTACGTGAATTACATATCAATAATGCTGTTATAAAAAAAAGAAATAAAAAATGACTGAGGGCCTACTCTCTACCAGGCACTATACTAAGCCCTTTGGCCCACAACTGCCAAAATTTGGACTAGTGAGTAGGCAAGCCAACTTGCTGAGTACCATAACAGCGGTTAGTGCAAAGGGCCACAAGAACAGCGAATGGAAAGGAGGTATGGGGGGAGGACAGCAACAGGGCACTTCCAAGTCAATACATCCTCAGGCCTGGGGTAAGCTTAAAATCCCCTAAACCAGCAAATTTTTTTTAAGTAAGCTTTGTGATAACAGAACACAGAGGCCTGAGTGATTCTAAATAAAAACTGAACTACATGATAGTGTCCACACTGATCCAGCTACATGCTAAGCAACCATGTTTCACAAGAGATGGAGACTGTATTGAGACACTGAAGTATTCATTTTTTTTCCACAATCTAGATGAAATATCCCTCAAGGCTTTCAAATTCCCTTTGCTCTGAGTTCATGCTCCCCAAGCAGCTCTGACTACCAACTCAATTTCCTCAATACCTTGATACATAGGTAGCTCTTACAATCTAGACAGTAGATACAAAAAATTCCAGTATGTGAAAGGAATATTCCTTCTCAACCGTCATCCTATCATATCAACTTGAGTTTGATAACTATAAATATATCCCCTATGACCCAACTAGCTTATAGTGTTCTGACAAATCCAGAACTGAACCAACAAAACTCATGCCCAGACTCTAAAAGGCCTTGTGCTCACCACGGTACTGTCACCTAATAATCACTTTCAGCACCATATAGCTACCTTTTCAGACACTTCTTCAAAAAACAAAACTACCTATGTTTAAGAAGTAACATTAAGATCACAAAATATGCCTTGCAAAGTCATAGGTAAATTGAACGAATTCCTTTATAAAGGATACTTTTGATTACTTAATCAAATTAGGACCTGAAATAAAACGTTTCTGATATGATCAAAATAAGAATAGGTAAAAGAAAGGTACCTCAAATAAAGCATAATTTTTATTACTATAATTTAGTCCAAATGGATGGCTAATTGATACTGATAAAAATTCATCATCAACAAAGATTTAACTTCTAGTGTGCTCTAAACCAAAGCAATTTTATAATACAAACCTTTAACGGATTGAAATTTTTATAGTAAGACAAATCAAAAAGCACTGCAAAAGAATGGAAGAATCAGCACAGAGAGGTAAACTCTCAAAAGAAACTACTGAATGCCCATACTGACACACCACACACCCCACCCCACCCCAATCCCAACAGCTCTATTCCCCTATGACAAACAAAAACAGGTACACCCTAACAGCTCTGAAACACACTGATGGGAACTCTACTTTTCTATCTATTCTGTAAATGGAGAGCATCAGTCTCTACAGCTGTGACATCTTTTATGAGCACTAAAGTCACTTAATAGAATACTGAAATTTTATATCAGTATGTTTCACGTCTAGCTCTAAAAGTCCTAACATATTTCTTGCTATTTTTTTTATTTTTATTACATTTTAAATTCTCATTCTTAGATTTAACATTGGCTTTTTTCATCTTACTTCTTTCAGTTAAAATATATCAGAAGGTTAAAACCTTGTAAGTATGTACATAATAGCTTATTAGATAGAGTAGATATGCATGGGAGTGAGAAAGTGAACAATTCTCAGGGAAAGGTACTCGGATAGAGCAAAATGCTGCCAGCAATATTTTAAGAAATGTGAAATGAGTGAGAATCATTTTATACATTTTAAGCCAGAAGGAATCCATTACATGACAAATATACAGGAACTTAAATGAAATAATATTCTTATACTGAGGTGGTAGCTTCAGTTTAATAAATTATGATTGAATAAACTATGCCCAGAGTTTCAGTTCTATTATGATATTAATTATAAAGCTACACATTCTTCTCAATATTATTTAAGTGCATTTACATACTAATAATGCTATGATTATATACTCACTTAAAAAGATTACTCAGTGATGTAATCTGAGCCATAATCTGAAACCTAAATTTCACAAACTACTCCAGAATATCAGAGGAAAACTAAAGTAAAAATTAGTCTCACTAAAGTACTATTAAAAATACTATTAAAACGCCTAAATAGAGGCCAAATTTCTATAGAGCCACGATAAAAAAAATTATTTCCACTTTTGACCTAAAATATCTTATTTCATCCAAATCCTAATCTACAAATAATAAACTCATCTGAGGCCACTGATAACCACTACAGAAACTTTTAGAAATAAAGTTTCCATATCTTTTTTTCAAATAACAAGAATAAAGGGAATTTCTACTGGTTTTGTTTTTGAACGCCTGATTACAGAAAAGGTATGAGAAAAAAATGACTATTGCACTCAGCTGCAAATAATTTTTTGAAGAAAAAGTAGTCTACAAATCATTTTAATTAGTTACAAGTATAAAATCGCTGTCTTGTCTCTCCAAAATAAAAATGAATAAAAATTTTCTGAAGTACAACTCTTTAAACATTATCTCCTAAATTAGCATTTTTAAATTATCTTTAAAATTAATTCCTAAATAGCTAATTTGATCCGATTATCTCATCTACAGGGAAGATAAATGGAAATGCCAGGGTTATAAACACAGAGCACTACTTTCCAATGACAGTTTCAAAGACAGTGAGATATATACATTGATATGTTTACTTCAAACTCAAAGTAAAACTTCCTTCTTAAACACAAAATAGTAAGGTAGTCCTTCCCAAAACACGTATTAAGAGTTTAAATATTATTCCTTCTTCAACACACAAAGTGTCTAAGCTTGCGTTAGCTATATACTGTATGTTGCAATTACAGTCCTAGAAATTATCGACATACAGTAAATGAAACTCATATGTCCCATAAAAATGAAATTATTTGGCTTGAAATATTACTGATAACATAAAAGCAACTATAGGCACTCCATAAATTCAGATTAATGTCTACATAAGCCTTTTAATAGTATCTAACAGTATAAAACTGCAAAAACAAGTGTTCATTTGAGCTCTTATAACAAGAAAACGTTTTATTCTGTCATCTGTTATCTCGCGGTCTTCCTACTCACGTTTCCAAACTTTTCTAAGATGTAAAATAATTCATATTATATGCACAACATCTAGCAATATCCATCTTTAAACTTAACTGTAAAGGTATTTATGCACAAAATAACAGTGGAACACTCGATTTTGAGGAAAGAGCGCTGCAAGAGAGATAGAATAGGATATGGCATTATATGAAAACACTCCATCTTCAGCATCAGCCCACATACGGAACTCCGAAGAGCCGAGGAGCATCCAAACTGTCTGAATAAAGGCAAATATTTAGATTCTTAAGGTCCAGTCTGAATTATCAGATACTCAGAAACATACTTTTTAAAGAATCAGGGATTAAAAACTAATTAGAGCTTAAAATCTTTCCAAACTGCGAGATAATCTGAGGGTAAACCCTAGCACCTCCTTTAGTACTTTTAAATAAAAATCTTTGAGTGGACTCTCAAGAATACACAATACAAAACGATGAATCTTGAAAACATGCAAATGGGTCTAGCAGCCACCGAGCACAGGATGATGTCTTTTCTAAAGCGGCCTTAATTTCCTTAAGGGAAGACGGATTGGACATTTCTGGTTGGTCGCGGGGGAAAAAAAGCTACAAGAAACCTACTCTTTATCTTCATTAGAAATGGTAAAGGGCAAAATGATCGAAACATTTCGAGAGAAGAAGAAGAGAAGGGAGAGGGGGAGAAGTGGGGCGGTGAGGCGGGGGGAGCAGGAGAGAACAGAGGGAATCCAGTTTCAAACCAGGCCAGCGGGGGCTGCAGAGGAGGCACCAGAGGAAAATGGGCTTCCCTGCCAAACTGTGACAAGCACCAGGAATCACAAAAGACCAGTACAACACACACCCCACACTAGAGCACACACAAATACACCCCACAAGGTCTTCCCCGGGCGGGCCACCGGGGTGCGGCGGCGGAGCCAGACCCGGCACTCGCCAGCAGAGACACCATGTGCAGCAATTATGCAATTAGGGAAAACAGCAAAAGATCAAGCCGGGCACTTTCCACCGTGACATTTACCCTGTACTTTTGCGAAGACTTAGTTCCAGGATGCGGCTGGGAGAGGGCAGGGGCTCGGGGGTGGAGAGGGATGGGGAACTGAGAACGGAAAGGGGTAGAAGAAGGGCAGAGAGGGAAGAAGCAGAAGGGGGGATGGGAAGGAGGGGTAGAAAGGGCGAGAAACCGGGGCAGGAGGCTCGCGGGAGGAGGCGCAGAGAACAGGGCACGCCGGGGAGCGAGGAAGGGGGAACGCGGGCGCGAGCAGTCCAAGCAGAGACCCGCGGCGTGGAGGGGAGGTTGGGAGAGTAGGGGGGACGCCCGCGAGAGGGAGGACGCCCGAGGAGGGGAGGCACCGGCGCAGCCCGAGCGAATACCTGAGGGAGGGGTGTCCCTGCAGGTCGCGGGCTAGCACCGAAGCCCGGGAGAGCAGGCTGCCGAGGCGCGAGGCAGGAGGGGGACGGGGAAGGCCCCAGGGACGGGATGTCCCCCGCGGACCGTCTAGTCACCGAAAGCCGGACCCACGCACCACGCACCCGACCACGCCTGTCCCCGCCGCGCTCGCGCCCGCCCAGACTCACCCTCAGCGCCGCCGCTGCCGCCGCCCCCGGCCGTTCCAGCTCCGGCTCCTGAGGCTGCTGCCCGCGGCTGCCGCTGTGGCTGCCCCTGAGTCCTGGAAAGTGAAGCCACCACCTCCGGGAGCCGCCGCCGCCCGGCCGTCCGCGCGCGCGCCCGCGACTGCGCGTGCCCGCGCGCCAGCCGTGGAGAGACCGCGAGAGCGCGAGCCCCACGTCGGCCGTGCGGCGCCGCGCGCCTCCCTCCGCCCCCCACCCCTCCTCCACCGGCGCGCGGCCGCGAGGGGGCGGAGGCGGGCACGCGCACGGGCGGGCTGCCCCGTCGGCTGGGAGAGGGGGCGGGGAGGCTGTGCGGAAAAGTAAAGTGACAGCCGGGTCCCGGGCGCAGGCCGGGCTGTGGCGGGGGTGGGGCGAGGGGCGTCCCACAGGGAAAGAACGGCAGGGACAGGGAGAGGTGGGGGAAACCGAGGCTGAAGGGGTGGCTTGAGGGGAGGGGACGCGGGGACCTTGACGGGCACGCGCATTAAAGGGAAATGCTGGGTGGGGGTTGGAGGTTGACCGCAGGGGGCGGCAGGGGCAGGGGGAGGCCTTTTACCCCTGCCAACTACAGCCATTGACTTAACACTCGCCCCAGAGCTTTCCCAGAGCATCCACGGGGACTGACTCTGTTGACACACTAACCCAAACTTGTGGACGCGTGGTGCCCGCGTGCACCCAAGATAGAAAAACTTCACATGGGCCTGGAAAGTTCGCCCAGGCTAAGCCTGACGCTTCACCCGACACTGCAGCACCAAGGTCTCTCTGCCTTTTGGCTCGCCCTGTCCCCGAATGCACACCAGCTGGTAGCAGGGAGCTCGAAGCCATTTAGCCCTGGGGTACTGGGGAGAAAGGTGAGGGACAGAGGTGCTGCACTATCACAGCTAGTGGGAAGCTGCCTTAATGCCCAGTTGAAGGGTATGGGAACAGTAGCAGCACTGTGAGGGAACATTAGTTTCTCCTATACTCTTTACCCCAAATAACCATTAAAAAAAATAAACTGTACTTGGCTTTGCAAATTCACCTTGCTCGAAATTTCCCCTACCCCCACCTCCAGCCCCATCTTACCAATGGAGTGCTATTGCCGATCTAAACCGCTCCTATGTAGAGACACTCGCTGTATGTGAAAAAGTTGTCCTGCCCAGAGCTGAAGACAGAACCAAGCACCCTACCAAGAAAAGGGATAAACTTAGTATATACTAAGTCCCTTGAACATAATCTAGTCACATACATAATTAGGTGAGGAAAGCAAGCCTGCCATGTGCCCTGAGCCAAGCATGGGGCAATGAGCAGAGTTGAGAGCAACTTAAGCAGCCTGAAGGCAGGAGCAAGTCAGAAGCCATGCATATGTCTGCAGCTGAAAATTCTTTTATCAAATGCCTTCTTGAAGAATTGACTATTGCTTTATATCATCCAGGAAAATTGCTTCAAAAAAGTATTGGCTTCATGACTGGTGCGAAGGTAGTGAGTTATTCCCCTTGATTGTTCAGTCAGTTACAGATTGAACTCCTTGTTCTACTACTTAACACCCCTCCTCACTACTGCACTTGACTAGTCTTTAAAAAAACAAAAGTTTTGACTTCTAACTTCTGTAAATCACCATTGAGTAAAAAGTGGACCCATTCTTGTGTATCACTTCTGTGTGTCACTCAAGGTTATCAACAGGCCCTGTTACCCTTAAACTCTAAAATATACATAGGAGGATTAGAAATTACCATATCTCAGGATCATCAATTTTATAGCCACCTATATCTCTCACATGGTGCAATGTACTAGTAGGCATGGTACAATATATTGGTAGGAAAAGAGAACATAAAATGTATCATCTTTGCTTTTTAATATTTAGAATATGACCAAATAGAGCATTTCATAAACTGCCTTAAGTGTGTGTATAATTTATTTTACCTCATAAAACCTCTGTAATTATTTTCATTTTATCGGCTGTGTTTTAAGAATATAGAAATATCAAAGCCTTCTATGTGCTTTGCAATTATTTAGTGAGGATAGATGACAGAATACCCATTTCCTAGGTCTCTATGCTATTCTCCAAATAAACTGTATAAGATTTTATATATACTCTTCTGTATATAATCTGTGGATTTTTTGTTTGTATAGAATGACTATTTTATAACAAATGTTCTTCAGTTATAGAAAGTAACAGAGTTGTTTATTAGCCATTGGTCATTGTCACCTGAGCCAGGGATGCAGCAACTTTTGTCCTTGTGGAAAGGATTGGAGTAGGTTTCACTGCATAATTGCTAAAACTGTGGTTTCTACAGTACTTAGTTTGCTTGTAGATGTTTTAACTGCTATTTAGTATTTACTAAATTCAAAATGAGTATAATACAAATCAGAGTTACCATTTTTATTCATTCAAAGAATGTTTATTGATACCAGGCACTGGCTAGGTGGTAGGGATATGACATTGAATTAAAGAGAAAAACCCCATCTTCAGAGCTTCCCTATCTCTGATCCTTCTCTGTTTCACACTCTACACACAATTCATCAGAAAATTCTGTTGATTCTGCTCTCGAAAACATATGCTGAAAGTGTCCACTTCTTCCCACCCCCCTCCCCACTGCTAATTCCCTGGTCCAAGCCAATAAAAGTCTCCTACCTGATCTTTCTACTTCCCACTGTTCATCTTCCTTCCTGCCCCCAGCACACACACTCAGCAGTCGGAATGGTCCTTTGAAACAAAGGTTAGATTATGGCTTTCCTTTCCTCAAAAATTCCAGTGGCTTCCCATCCTAGAGCAATAGTCAAAGTTCTTATAATTGCTACATTCCCTGCATGATCTGCCTGCCACCCCCAACTAGGACTCTTCTAACCTCATATTGTACAATTTTACCCCATCCTCATCTCCTTCCAGCCACACCGACTTTGCTGTTATAGAATACACCAAGCATTCTTCAGCCTCAAGACTTCTGTACTTCATTCCTATCTCTAAAATATTCTTCCCTCCCACCCTTCCTCCAAAACTTCCTCTCCCTTTCTTCTGCTTTATTTTTCTCCATGATCATCGTATAACGTAATATATTTTTTACATGTTTATCTTAGTCTCCCCCTTCTTCTACTTCCTTCTTCCTTCATCCTTCCTCCTCCCCCTCCCTGAACCCCCCTCCCCCACACACACATATAAAAACATCTTGAGAAAAAGGATTTTGTTGGCCAGAGTTCACTGCTATATATATTCAATGTTGGTTGAGTGCATGAAATTGACCTTTTTCAGTTGATGACATAATAGATACCGTTTTAAATTCTTCAATAATAATAATTAGCACGTACTGTGTTCTTAATTTATGCTGGAAATGTGCTAAGCACTTTACACATACTGAGTCACAACCACCACATAAGTTGGTTTCATCCAATCAACCCCACTGTAAAGATGAGGACACTGAGTGAGGTGCAGAGGGATTAAGTTACTTGCCCAAAGTCACACACCTAGTGAGGAAGAAAGCTGAGATTTGAAATCAGCAGTTTGGCTCTGGAGTCTGAACTTCATTCAGGATACTTTATCATGAGTTCAGTGTTACAAACAAATTTTTATTTGATTTTTCTCAGTTTCTCTCCCCTGAGACACAAACTTGGTCTCTAAGACAAATAGCTCACCTTCCTTATATTTTCTACTCTGGTCCATTAATCTGTCATCATGAACTCACTCTCTCCTTCATTTCTTGTTTCTGGGCATTAATATAGAGCCTACATTTTTCCCCCTAGAATTGGCAAATGGGAATGTCTTAAAAGGGTCCTTCTTATAACTTTGTTACTGCCAACTTTGTGAGTTGGTAGAGTCAAAATTAGTTTTCCAGTTTGACTGGATAGGTAATAGAAAAGACCTCTGGGGTGGGGGGAACTGGGCTGGATTTCAGCAGAAAGCATTACACTGGTAGAGTCCTGATGCTTGTTTAGGCAGCTTCTATTCTTATTAGACACCAATGATCAGGGGTTATTAAATATTTGGATTATACTCCCTGAAATAAATAATCATATTAGCTCAGGATTACCAAAGATTAGGACCCTGAGAGAATGGAATAAAAAAACAATGATCTTTTGCTTACAGTTTGGCTTGTGAGAGGCTGTAGGCACCCTGTAGTCCCTGAATGTTTTGAATACTTAAAAAGAGCAACACTGATGTGGGAAAATTGAAGTTCCATTAGAGCTGAAACCCCATTGCCTAATACAGTACTGACACAAAGGTACAGACCAGGTGCTTAACAAATGTTTGTTGCATAAAGGAATAAATGAATAAAGGAATGAATGAATTTCTAACAGGAAATGGAAAGAGTACTGAGGACAAATTCTACTGACTTTCTCACTTACGGGGAATTGCTACCTGGACCACTATGTAAGATTGTACATGTTGTACACTACAAAATGTCAGGGGGCACCATTCATATAATTAAGATGGGAACACAGAGGTGTGCCTGCTCCTCTGGCTTCTAGCCCCTGCCCAAGTGTGGTAGTCAGTCTCTAAGATAGCCTTAATTATCCCTGCTCCTGATACTCACACCCTTGTGTAATCCCCTCCCACATCATGCCAGAGTTGGTATGATGCTGAGAGCTGACGGTACGTCACTTCCTAGATTAGTTTATAAAAGACATTAGGACTTCCATCTTGGTTGTAGGTACACAATCTGCGTACTGCAGGTATGCAGTCACAGGGTCACCCACACATGCTCACTCGCGCTCTCTCTCTTTCTCTCTCTCTCTTCCTCTCATCACTTGCTCTGGGAGAAGCTAGCTACCATATTGTGAACAGCCCTATAGAAAGACCCATGTGGCTAGAAAACAAGGTCTCTTGTTAACATCCACGTGAGAAACAAATCTTTCAGCCAAGCCTTCCGCCCTGATAACAGCTTATCTGCAACCTCATAAAAGACTTTGAGCCAGAAACTCCAGCTAAGCCATTCTTGAACCTTGAGATAATGTTTGTTGTTTTTAGCCACTAAGTTTTGAGGGTAATTTGTTATATAGCAATAGATGATTGATACACCGTGCTCTCTGTTCTCTAATGATGAAGTTCCCCAAGTCCTCCACATATCATTGCAGAGGCTGCTGCTGCTGTGGTGGTTCCTGCAGGGCTAGGAGTCCCACTCACTCCTGAAATGGGCTGTTAACATCCAGCTTCCCAGAAACACAAACAAAGAGGCTTAAGTAGGTGCTAAGATATAGGTAAAGGGTCTCAAGAAAGAATATGGGTAAAGAATGGAAAAAAAATAATGGTTCAGAGAGGCCGTCTTTAGACACCACAGGAGTAAGAAAGGAAGAATCTGTTTGGAGAAGACGATCAGAGCAGAAAGGAAAGAATAATGACATATAAGAATCAGAGATTTGCTGAGCAATGAGACTGTAGTTGAGGTTTTCTTTGTTATAGTTATTATAATATTATTAGTACAATAAATAAAAATATTTTTAACTTAGAGAAACCTCAGAAAGAAACAGACAGACAGAAAAAACAAAGAGTTGCCCTGGCTCGTGCCTTTCTTGGGCAGTACAGAGATGCTTTGGAACTGAGCTGTCTGGATTCATGATCCTGGCTCTACCTCTGCCTTGTTATGGGGTCATGAGCAAGTGACTTAATTTATTACTGCCTCAGATTTCTCCCCTACAAATGGGACGTATTTTAATAGATACTTCTTACATAGGGTAAGAGGGAAGATTAAATGAGTTAATATATGTAAGCAACTTGAATATAGCTTGAAGCAAAGTAAATACAATAGAAGTGTGAGCTACTAGGCTTCCTGGTGCTTAGATAAGTGAGAGATCATGTCACCCTCAAGTCTGGTTATAATTATCTCACTTGAGTTTACCACTTTCTCTTGCAAATAGTCACCCAGGTCTGTCACAGCAGCATATCTCCCTGCATCTTACACTATTTAAAAGTCTATTTTCCCTACTTTGCTGTGGGCTCCTCAAGGGCAGAGACAAGGCCTTACTTGTCTCCATGCCTACACATTTGTGTAAAGAGAAGGCACCAGTAAGGGTTGGAGAATGAATGAATATACCTGCTTTTTCAGCTTCCATGTCCCCAAATTATGGAACTCTAAAGATGAGTGTTATTTCTCCATGTCATTCGTATCAATGACAATTTCAAACAATACATAAACTTTTTACTATTTCCTATGAATTCAGAAGGTACACTAATGAATATTTTTCAGTACTTCGTGAACACTCTGGCTGTCTCTGCAGATTCCATAAAGAAAAATGTGGAATCTCCTTATGGCCAAATGAGAAAAGATTTTTGTTGTTGTTGTTAGCTGTCTTTACCGTATTTTAATTTTCCTCTACTTTTAATACTACCTTCTACACTTGGAAGTGAAAAATTTTTTAACAATAGCTTTGTTGAGGTATAATGCACAGACCATGCAGTTCACCAATTTAACTTATATAATTCAAAGATTTTTAGTATTTTACATATTCAGGGGAGGGCACAACTTTTATGAAAAAAGAAAAATAAAAACTCTTATGGTCTTTTGTTTCTGTCTATTCTGTTATATTTTTCTATTGTCAAGGGATTACTATGAGAACCCCACAGGTAAACCATTTGTTTAGGCTCTCTAGGATTAATATGCAAATCAAAGTCAAATGAAAAAATAGTACCATCAGAGAAGCCAAATGTCATGACCCCCATTTGGTGATTCATCTTACTAGCCTGGCCCTATTCAAGTTGTATGATCAGGCAGTGGGGGAGGTGATCATAATCCTGAAAGACACAATCCTGCCATAATCCCTAATGTTGAAATCCCAAAAGATCAAAATTCCTAAAGTCTAAAATCCTAAAAATCACACTCTGGAAAGACCAAAAATCCCTAAAATATAATTATGGAAAAAATAATTTTAAAGATATTTATTTACATTTTTAAATTTGAGCACCATATTAAGACATGACAGAACACTTCATAGGCCACTTTACACAATAAAATAGGCAAAAATAAAAGACGTATTTTTGCAAGCGTAAGTATTCAGGAATACTAATGACAGTCAGTCACATGGTTATAACAGTTATGAGCAGATGAACCACATTCAAAAAGAAATAGGTCAAAAAAGGAAATGTATAAACGTATATCACTATGATTGGTAATTGTGTGCGCCCAGCTTTACAACTGCAGTTATCTGGAATACCATGACAAACAACCTAAGTCTTTTGAAGAGATCAATCAAAAACTGCAATGGGTCACCACTGCATATACAGTAGCCCCAAGAGCCAAAGTCTGGAGAAATTTTATCTTTCACTAATGTAGATGAATAAAAAGGACATCTCTTCGTTACTGAGGAAGTTTCAATGTTTTTGTGTACGTACACAATGCTTATGCACAAAATTAACATTGTGATAATGCATTTTCATGGAGTCAAATTTGCAAAAAATGAATAGAACACATTCGAACTCTCTAAAACTTCCTACACAATTTTTACTGCCAGTATTGAAAATGATGTAAAGATGACATACATACCATAGCAAATTATAAAAACTAATGTGGACAATTTAAAATAGTATAAAAAATTTAGAAAAGAAAAAAACTAAAAAGAAAATTTGTCATATGAAGAAGTGGATTACAGGAATAGAATATGGACAATTGCACAGAGATAGTCCATAAGAACCTGCCAGCTTTCATGATTGTTACCTATATTTTGAAGTCTTGCATCATGATTAATAGCTGCTTATTTTTTTTCTTTTAGGACATGACTCTTGTCAGAGAATATGCTCCCATTCATTTTTTCCCTGGCATTGCTCTTTTTGAAATTCTTCTGTGATTCAATATACATCAACATGAACATTCGCTATTAAATTTTCTCATTTTCTGTTTAAGGATTTTGATCTGAGCCTCACACTGAAGTGCAGCCCTGAGGAAGTCTTGTCCAGCCTAACAAAAAGCTCCAGTGCAAAGATCATCCACAAACGCCAGGCAGAAATTTCCAGATTCCAGTGCCCCCATCATGTTTGGTCATTTACTGGGACTGCCTAGGGAGAGCATGTCCTTAGTTCAAAAGCTGAAATGGGTCCTGAAGGCACTTAGAGCTGGTAGGCGGCAGCAGATAACTGCACATCTCACAGATGATAGGTAACTTTTTCTTGAAGAGTGATCGGAGCCATGCATTTCCATAGTTGTGCACTCCCCTTGTCCCTTTGTCATCAGAACTGCACATTCACAAACATAATTTGACACTTCTCTGCCTTGGATGACCTCCTTCATTCGTGCTATTGCTTGCCATCACCACTCTAACCAATTTCTCAGCTTTGAGCTTCTGATCATAGACATCCTGCTCCTAATTCTTCCAGTTACTCAATAGTTGATATATTTAATCCTGTACCATGTTCAAATTCCATCAGACTGGTCTCGGAGAGTCAAAATGAATGCCTGAATTCTTCTTTGGAGGCTTAGAGTGTACAGAATATTTAGCTTTCTTACTAATTCCTACCGTTTCTCTGTCTCTTACAGGTAAGAGAAACCATCCCACTGCAGTATGCTCTGAAGAATACTTAGGAATTCAAACAGTGGACTGCTTTTTCCTCCTAGCTGGTTCCAAAACTACATCCCTAAGGAGTTATGCACTCTAAGGAAGATTCAGATGGAAGAGCTAAATACAGTTTATCTCTCTACTTGTTCAGAGAAGAGGACAGACATATACTCTCCCCTGCATTTAATCTGAACATAACTTTGTCAAGAACACTGGCAACAAACTGCTTTTAACTTAGGAGTTAGAGAGTATCAGTTGATCCATAGAGTGTATGTGTAAATATCTTTATACAGTATATATACAATTTATTAATTTGACTCTCAAAAATTATAATTATCATTGAATGAGTACAAAAATTTATTTTGCAAATACTATCAGCAAACTCTTGGATTCTTTTTCCTGATTTATGGATTAGATTTTCATCAGTGAAATCTTATGACAAATGACCAATCACATTGTCATTCCTGCTAAATACTTGCTAAATTCCAAGAGTATTTCTTTCAGTTATACTATTTAGCAACATAAACATCAGACTGAATTATGTTTTTAATCCACTAAAAATTTTAATTAAGCCATCCACACCATATAGTTCTTTTAGCTTCCCCTTCCATGAACCATTTTTTCATGTTATTTTTATTTTCCTCTTTCTTTGCTCTCACCTCTCATAGACTCAAATAGGGTGGAGGGGAAGGGGGAAAGATAGGAGAAAGAGAAGAAAGAAGGGCCACAGCTTGAGTCTACTCTGTCTCAACCTACCATTCAGAGCATCAAGTATGTACTGAGGGTGGTAGTGTAAGCCCTTGGTGAGGAGTGGGATATGTAAATGAAGAAGCAAGGAGTGTCCTGAGAAGCACTGACTCTAAGGAGAAAGAGACTGGAGACACAGAAGATTTGCTTAAGGATCATGAATATATTGCTCTGGATAAAGGCAATTTGAAGCAAGACGTAAAATCTGTTGCTTCCTGATTTTTCCAACTCAATCCCTGTGGACTTTTGTAGACCAAGGGGAAAAAGTCTATGACTAAGAACTAATAGCTATTTACTCAGAAAATCTTTTTGACAACAATTGCAGTGTAACACAAAAAAGGGAGGAAATCAGGCATTGCCATGTTGAGGGAACTGACAGAGTAGGGAGGTGACCCCAGCACTATCAGTGGCTTGGCCCAGTGGGGCAGCTTTTGCACAGGGAAACCTTGGGGCAGAGCTATTTGGGACTTATCAGTGGGGGATGAGATAGGCTCTTTAGCTAGTTGTGGAGAGCAAATTCATATGCTTTGGAGGTTTCAGGAAATGTCATCACCTGGTCATTTGTCATTTATGGGAGCCAGAAGTGGAAAGAAGGAAATGGGCTGTACTATGAGCACACATGAGAGCACACCTGGTGACTCCCAGAGGTGATAATATGGGGGCCTCTGAAGGAGGTCAAAGCTCTGACAATAGTGGAAACGACCTTGCAGAATGTCAAATTCGACCATCATTGGATTTAGAATTCCTTCCAAAAACTTCGCTTGAATGTCTCCAGTGATGGAATTGCCTGTCTACCATAAGAGTCCATTCCATCTTTGCATAGCTTTGACTTTCTTCACCCCAAAATTGCCTCCCAGTGCTCTTCTTAATATGCTTGATGCTAACAGAAGGGCGCTAACAGCCCTCTGCAGGAAAGCTCTTTTCTCATTTAAAAATGGCAAATATGCTCCTTGAGGGCATATTTCTCCCTGAAGTAAACATTTCCCTTTTCTTCATTTGTCCACTATGTCCTCACCATTTAAGTCGCTCTCTTCAAATGCACTCTAATTTCTCTATGTTTCTCTTAAAATTTGGTGTCAGGAGATGAATACAACATTCCTGGAGGAGTCAGATCAGCCAAGGACAAAGGAAGCTATTTGTCACCTGCTATCTCCATCCCAGGAATCTTCCCTTCCCAGACGCTAAATGTGATATAAATTCCCATGCTGCACAGGGATATTGTTTTTCAACTGCACATTAGATCAGTGTCAAAAGAATTAAAAAAGAAAAAATTCAAGAGACCCACAAGCCCAGGAAAGAATCTGGGTGTATCCATTCACTATGTTCTAAATCTTTATCTCTCAAATTCGCATGCAGTCACCACTCCTAAGGCCTGTAGAAAATAAGATTGTCAGCTTTAAAGAATAGTCATAAATTTTACTTCTTTCAGGAACTCCTTTCAGGAACCAGGAGTTCTCTTAGAAATGTGGATAGAAACAAGGGTATTGATGACAAGTCAGAATTATGTATTTTTATCCCAAGAATATCGGGGCTTATCTCCCATAGAAGAATTCAGACAGATTTTTGTTGATTTCTGAAATTATATCTTGTTTCTACTTTGGTAGTAAAAACAATAAATTGATTTCTTTTGGAAATTGTCTATTTGGGCTTCCTGTACAGCATACTACAAGAACAGATTATTATATTTTCTTTTCAATAATAATTTACTTTTTTATAGCAAGAGAACTTTTCTATATAAATACCTTTACATTTATGTCTAGAACATTTTCTGGCAGAGTCCTGAATAATAATTAATCCAAGCATGGTTGACTACACAGTACAACTTCATTACATTTACACTGCTAATGGTTTGTCTACTAAACTTTTTTCCCTCCACATCACAAATTTAACATTCTCAACACGTCCCATATTTTGTGTTTTTATTTCTAACAGCTGAGTTATACATAAACATAACCTTATTTGTGTCATGTCTCCAAAAACCAGGCTGCTTCGCACCTCTTTACCTTTGGTTATTGTTCTTGGGAATCTATTGCTGTGTAACAAACCACTCCAACAGTTGATAGTTTAAACAATAACAATCATTTATTTTGTTAGTGAATCTGAAATCAAGGCTTGGGGAAAATGGCTTATCTCTGTTCCACACAGTGATAGCAGTTTGAGACTAGAAGACCTGCTTTCAAGATAGCTCATTCACAAAATTGGCAAGCTGGTATTGCTGTCAGCTAGGATCTCGGTGGGAGTCATGGTTGGGGACCTCAGTTCCTCCCCACCAGGACTTTCCATGGGCTGCTTGGCTTCCTCACAGCATGGTGGTTGGGTTCCAAAAGCAGTATCCAAAGAAAACCAGACAGAAAATACATAGCTTTTTCTAACATAGCTTTATAAGTCATATAGTGTCACTTCTCCACATTATATACATGGAAGCAATCCTATAAATCCATCCAGATGCAAGGAAAAGGGAATTGGACTTCACCTCTTGATAGGGGAGTGAAAAGTTTCCAGAAGGTTTTATGAGATTAGAGATACTGTTGCAGCCTTTGTTGGACAATGCAATCTGCCAAAGATATGTTATTCTCTTTGCCTTGAACATTCTCTCTTTTTGTTTTCTACGAAACCCAGTTCATCCCTCAGTGCTCTGCTCAGACTTCACTTTCTTTGTGAAACATTTATCCAACAAAAAGTTAATCACCACCTCTGCTGTGTCACCTATGTGCTTCATATATATTTCTATTATTCTCTGTTACACAATGTCTTGCCATTATTTGTTTATCTAGCTTGCCCATTAAACTATAAGCTCTTCAAGAGCCAATACTGCAAACACTGGTTTTTGGTCTTATCAGCCATCACCAATGTGCTCAGTCCTAGATGATGAAGTCCTAAGAGCTCCAAAGTAAGCTTCTGCTCCCATAGGTATCACTCCCATTCCCCAGTGGGTGTTCTGTCCTAAGAACCAGCTTAGCAAGGTCCCTTTTCTGTGCCTTGGGCTTTACAGTTTTGCTACTCAAAGTTTGGTCCACATGCCAGTAGCAGATTACCACCTGGAAGCTTGTTAGAAATGCAAACTATCAGGCCTTATCTCAGACCTACTGACCTACATTTTAACAAGATCCCCAGTGATTCCTTTGCATTTTAAAGTTTGAGAAATATTGCTTAGAGGACACCTGTTTGGCTCTACCCTGAGGAGTCATTGGGGCCAAGTGGATGTGCTCATCTGGAGCCCATGCCTCTGCTTCTAGAGAATGCCCCAGGTAAACAGGGCTGTGGGATTCTCTTTTCCAAATGGCTCCAAGAGAGTTTTTCCTAGTAACTGCTTGGATTTTTATTAGTATTCACAGCCCTGGGTTAAAGAGATGCCCGAGTGGAAGTTGTTTGTGATGAGGCTACAGGAAAAAGGATTGGAACGTATGCTTATGGGTCAGGATGTACACATACACACACACACACACACACACACACACACACACTCACAGAAACATGTGCATGTGTATGCTCATACCAGCAGATGAGGCCCCTCCTAGTGTAAGACATAGTCAGAGGGTAGAAGAGAAGAGAGTAGGCTATGGCTGGGACTTCCACTTATACCCTTGTCCCTGGGCCCCAAAGTAGATAGGGGGCAAACTAACTATTAATATTTTAAGAGAGAGACTTTTCCAGCATCTTCAGTAGAATTTTGATAGGTATTACATTAAATTTATAGACCGATATGAGGAGAATAGCCATCTTGGCAATTTTGAATCTTCCAATTCATAAATATGAAATGTCTTTGCATTTAGGTCTTCTTTAATTTTTTTTAATGATGTTTTGTAGTTTTCTGTGTATAAGTCTTACATTTCTTCTGTATTTTGTTCTCTTCTCCATGATTGTGCAGGATTTGTTTTCTCAATTTTAATTTTTAATTGTTCATTGTCATATAGAAATGCAGTTAATTTTTGGAAGGCAGCTATGCTCACCACTATATCACCAATGCTAATTTTTGTATATTGATCTTGTACCCTTGCTAAAGTCTTTACTAGTTCTAGTAAAATTCCTTTTCTTTTCTTTTTTAACCACACTGCACCTCTTTCCAAGGAATTAAAATTCCTTTGGATTTTCATACAGGACCATGTTATCTGCAAACAAAGACAGTTTTACTTCTTTCTTTCCCATCTAGATGCTCTTAATTTAAAAACAAATTTTTAAATTGCACTGGCTATAGAAACTTCAGTATGAGGTTGAATGAAAGTGGCAAAAGCAGGTATCCTTGCCTCGTTCCTGATCTTAGAAGGAAAGCATTCAGCCTTTCAGCATTAAGAATAATGTTAGCTGTGGGTTTTTTATAGATGCTCTTTATCAGGTTGAGGAAGTTCTATTGTTAGTCTGAGTTTTTATTATGAATGGGTGTTAAATTTTTTGAAATGCTTTTTCTGTATGTATTGAGATGATCATGTGGCTTTTGTCCTTTATTGTATTAATCTAACATATCTTCTTTTTTTTTAATATGTGCTTTCAGGAATTTTTAGGGCTTCCTGAATTTCAAAGCCAAAAGTTGTTAAAGTTTCACTTCCTCTGTTTGTCCTGGAGGAAACTAATTTTCTATCCTGAAATAAATAATCTGATTGTCAAATGTTATTCCCAGTCTCCTGCTGGAGTGAGTCTAGTTTCTCTCCCTCTCCTGAGCTTTAAGTTATCTCAGGACTTTGTTGATATATTCTAAAAAGAACTTTATTTGCAAGGAACAAATTGGTATAAATTGATGTAAAATTTAAACACAATTAGTTAAAACCTACCTTTACTCCAAATGCTTCTCTATTATTGTTTTTGCGAATCACCTGGGAACAAGAGGAAAATAAGTCTCCGGATATTGCTGATCTAGAAAATATCTGTAGAAATAGAATTGAGAACTGGAGGAGAGAGATAAGGTATTGATAAAGTTTCTAGAGAGAATGTGGTTGGGTGAGCACTTTAATAAATAAAACTCAGATTCTTCCTTCTGATAACAGCAAACATTTGCTGAGTGTTCACTGGGTATTTGAACTGTTAAAAGTATGTTCAGTGACATCATTTAGATAGCACAGCAACCTCATGAGGTAAGTATTATCATTGCCTCATCTTACAACAGAGGAAACTGAGGCACAGACTGATTGGGCACTTTGCCCAATGATGTGCATCTAGTAAGTAGTAGTAGAGCAGTATGTGGACCCAGGCTGAGTGACTTCACAATCTTTTTGCCTAATTACTATGTTTACCCAAACAGAGCAAGGGCAATGGTAGTACTGGTTTCCTGTTTGCAGCTTATATAGGAGAAAAAATTCTACCTACCATAGACAAAATTAGATACCACCCTTGACTACTGTGTCTGATGCCCACCGTTAGAATCAATCCTTTGAGTTCATTATCTTAAGTATCGTGTGTGTGTGTGTGTGTGTGTGTGTGTGTGTGTGTGTAATGAAACGAAACCCATTTAAAATGAGCAAAATATTTGAACAGGTACTTCAGAAAAGAAGTATACGGATGGCAGTAAAAGCACATGAAAAGATGCTTATCATCATGAGTCACCAGAGATGCAAGCTTAAATCACAGGGAGATACTACTACACACCTATTCAAATGGCTAAAATCAAAAAGGTTTACAACACTAAACGTGAGAATGTTGAACAACTGGAACTCATACGTTGCTGGTGGGAATGTAAAATGATACAATCACTTTGGATAATTGTTAGTTTCTTATAAAGTTAAACATAAACTTAACATATGACCCAGCAATTCCATTCCAAGGTATTTACCCAAGAGAAATGACAATATATGCCAAAGAAAAATTGAACATAATTGTCCTAATAGCTCTGTTCATAATAGTTCCAAACTGGAAACAACCTAATGTCCATCTACAGGAGAATGGATAACCAACATGCATGCAACAACACGAATGAACCTCAAAAGCATTATGTCGAGGAGAAAAAAGCTGGACACAAAAAAGTACCCATGATATGATTCCATTTATATGAAACTGTAGAGTAGGCAAAATTCACCTAAAGTGACCAACAGGAGATCAGTGGCTGCCTATGGCTGGGAAGTCAGATAGGGGGTGAATTTAACTGCAAAGGAGCAAAAGGAAACTTTGAGGATGACGAGGAATGTTATATGTGTTGATTATAGAGATATTTGCACAGGTGTATATCATCAAGCCCTTTGCACTGTACACTTAGGTGAATTTTATTGCATGTAAATTATCCTCCAAAAAAGTTGATTTAAAAAGAAGAACTACATACACCATGAGAAAAACCGAAAGAGAAATTTTTCTCAGTGATTTAGTCTTTGTTTTTGTTTGCTGCTATTTGTTTTGTTCACCTGGAAGGCAGAACAGAAAAGTTTTTATGGGAAGAAAGAAAAAACAAAAGGCATGGCTCCTGAGATGCACTGTCCCAGAAGGAACTTTTGATGACCTGCCATCTGGGAGACATCTGTTGGGTGACTGGATGGCTGGAGGGAGAGGAGCAGGGGATGGAGAAGGGGTGGGAGGTGGGAATGGAGGGAGGCTACCACGGAGACAGGCTGCCTGCCTGTGTGCACAGTTGTCCCTGATGGTGTCTGGCTGAGAGTCATTCATTCTATTGTTACATTTTTACTATGATTTTGTCTTTAGTTTTTCAATTTGTTGAACATCATCTCCTAAAGAGAGTGAGAAAGAGAACATGAGAGAATAAAACAGAAAGGTGGAGTGGGATAGGATGAGGGGCCAGAAACATTCAGACAATGATTGCCTAATTATGTCGTAAATAATTTACTGCTGAGAAAGAAGAGTGGGAAAGACCTTAAAGGAGTAGAGGGGAGGGGCTAGGGTGTTCCTGAGGCCACGGTAGCTGGTGTGCAACTGTGGATTAATCTTGTAGTTTTCTTTTTTTGTGTGTGTCAAGTAGATCTTGGAAGGGCTATATTTTAATTTATTTAATTTAGTATATAAATCTTTTTTTAAATTTTCTTTGCAGAAATTGACGCAGCCCCCCAGTATATAAATCTTTCAAACTTTCAGTGACTTTCAAACTTAAATATGCTTAAGGACTCTTGTATTGAAATGTAGACTCCTAGACTCCCTCCTAAGATTCTGATTCAATTGCGTTAGGATCTGCATTTTATACCAGATGGATTGGATATATTCTCCCCATGGACTGACTGCACTTTGAGAAATAGTGACCTAGAAGATTATAGGTGAGAAGGAGAAAGCATAATTTTGATGAACATATTCACTCCAGGGAAAAAAGCAGAAGTGACCAAAAGAAATCTTAGATTAAGAAAAGCATTAGCATTTATTTCCATAAGATATTTGGATATTTGTGTGTGTGTGTGTGCGTGTGCAGTAAGGGAGAGCTAAGAGAGCTAAGGTACTAGGCATGGGGTCTGGCGCCTTCTGATGTAGTGCCTTGCTACTTATCACACTGACCCAGACCTGTTCTTAAGGATTCTTCTCTTTACGAGCTATACCTCAAATTCTTTTTTTCCGAAGCCTATTGAATCACTAGCAAACGTGAAACATTTGCCAGCCTGTCCACCTAATCCATCATAGTACAATACAAAAAGATACGAAGAGACTGGGGTGGATAAAGGAAATCAATACCCTTTTCCTGTTCTTTACCTTAAGATCCTTTGTCTGGTTTCAGTATGTTTTCAACAGAATAAGAAACATAGCTCAAATTCCCAATCAAAATCAGATAAAACACAGGCGATAAGACGTTGTCTCTCCTTTCTGCAGATAAGAAATTTGAATTATAAGGAGGCCAAATTGTCTGAGCCAACTGCAGTTTTTTACTTATTAGAGGTTTTTGTGTGTTTCATAGTAATTTATAAACTTAATCATAAGATGTTTAGAAACAAAGCCAATATTCCAACAACAGAATGTTAAGGAAATTGAACAAAAAATCTAATTCTTCCCAAATTACAGGTAATCCTACATACCTTCCAATTTAGATTGTAATCTGTTGTTGCAAATCCCTGAATACTATTAAACTGTATGTACCTGACCAAATCTAAATACATTTACACTTTGCATACTTTACCTATTGTAAAACATAGAAAGCTAGTTCTTTAGTAGTTTCTAATCTGCTGATCTCACAAAACAGTTCTTGCAAAATGTTTCATAAGTTGCCTTTAATTTGAATGGTCTGATTCTTTACAAATAATGTTTTTAAAAAATATTTTTAGATCTCCAATCTAGACACTTATAAAAGTATATGCTTATTACATAGATACTACATTTTTCAAGTAAATTATAATGAAGATTAGTAATTAATAGAGCATTTCATTTTTGGCATGATATCAACGTTGCTGCTTGATATCATACCGACGTCATTTCTTCAAAATGCTCATATAGTGAAAGAGAATAAATCCTTTTTCTTAGCCTTTATATAGAAATGCATTTAGTATTATACTTGTAGACAGGATCAGTAAAGTTATAGAAGACTCTAAGGTGGAGAAAGAGTCTATTTACAGCAGCTCTAACAAAGCTTGTGTTCCCCCTTCAGACCCCACCTTTCCCCATGTGCAAATGGGTATCAACAGTTAAGTGTGGTTAATGTTGGCTTCCTTTCATTTTGTTTATCATTATACAGCAAGGGTTGTTCCCCCAAATTATCTTCCATGAAAGAGGGAGTTGCCAAATATCCAAGTCCTCTTTCTTCTGTTATGGGTCTCTGTCTTGGGTTTTAAATTTTGATAGTAAAGTTCTATTTGTGAATGAGATATTAGCCTGAAATGACCCACCATAATTTGAGTCTTGGATGCTGATAGAAGTCATCTGATGAAATAAATTTAGAGGCAGGCAAAGAAATTAACACAGATATAGTAATTATCACTGGTGGTATGACCTTACAAATACTTGTGTTGAATATCATTCTAAAAAGCTCTTTAAAATCATCACTTTCCAAAGCAATTCATAAAGTTATTGCATTGAGATCACTAGTATACCCTTCCAGGATGAACTAAAAGGAAATTTTCCTAATATTACATAAATAGGTACATGTGATTTAGGATACATTCTCTAATAACATCATACATGGATTTTAAAAGTGCTGTATTTAAAAAACCTACTTGAAGTGAAGATGATGCATTTTGAAAAAGTTTCAGGTGAATATAAGATTAGTTCTGGTTATGATTGTGGTGTATTTAGTGGATCTGGATTAGGACTTTCTCGACCTAAAAATTATTGCTTGTCTTCAGGCTAAGTGTAAATGGGGTATATTTTGTAAGCATTTGCTTACAGGAGAATGTAAGCAGGTTATCATGCTAAGAAAAGCGTGATTGGTAAATTTGATTATCTCCTTTTCTCAGGTTGAAGCATAGCCATGACAAGGAACTGGAGTAACTGGGCTCAGCTCCCACCTGAGAAACACTACATGTGGGTTTATTAAAGACTCATGAGCCCAGACTTTAGATTGTGAGTTTTCCACCTATAGCCTCCCTGGACCCTTTACCATTTTTTTTTTTTTTTTTTTTGAGACGGAGTCTCACTGTGTTGCCCGGGGTGGTGTTGTGGCGTCAGCCTAGCTCACAGCAACCTCAAACTCCTGGGCTCAAGCGATCCTACTGCCTCAGCCTCCCAAGTAGCTGGCACTACAGGCATGTGCCACCATGCCTGGCTAATTTTTGCTATATGTATTTTTAGCTGTCCAA